>KQ086007.1:0-105878 GCA_001020605.1 Schizopora paradoxa
AATTAGGATGTAAATAATATATTTGTACTATAAAGTTAGCGGGCTCTCGCCCATTTATATACATTGTTTTCTATCATACCCGACCAGCTAATAGGGGGAGATAAAATAATTGGCCGAGAATATCACCCACGGGAATATCGGAATGAGTCGAGCCCTCCTCGAGAAAAGGCGAGGCAACGAGACCAGAACACGGTTTGAATACGATGAATACGCGTCGGGAAACAGAACCAGAACGTCGTAGACTCCTTTGCCTTCAAATCTGGGACGTGGTATCTGATATGTTATCACCAAGAGGCATTATCAGATGCGCACCTTCACACATCCCGGCAACGAAACTAATTGAGCACCGACTTTTCACGGGGATGTACTAAACTATTCCCCACAAGGTGCCGTAACAATTGGTGTGCGCCGTGAGGATTTACAGTTTGCCTGCACTTCCCTGTTCAATTCGGCGGAGAAGTGAACTTTGCACGAGAGGGGGGCGACTCGGCAACGTGTCGCGCTTACCAGGAGTGATGAGGCACTTGTGCATCATGCGCGCTGCGGGGAATGCAAATTTCTTGGAGGTTCGAGGACCGGGAGCGAGGCGACAGGAGACATCGATATCGTTTTCGTCGGGTTCCGCATATTCCTCCAACCTGACATAGACTTATCGCTGGCCTTCCCATCTCCACCTTCGCGTTGCCGTAAGTTTTTGATACTTCGAGCATTGTTATTCGCGCGGACAAGGGCGCCTTGCTTGTTCGCCAACTTCGCGGGCGATTTATGACAAGGTGAAAGGATTCAGGTGCTCCAGTACGGTGTCGACTCTCCCACAAACACCAATTTTACAACGCCAAAGCTATTAACCCCCTCATGTCCTGTAACTTTCTTTGCATAGGTCATCAGGAGGCCGGCGGCGATATCAATAACTTGCAGTGAAGGAACCACGTTGGACTTCTATTACAGCAAAATTGCGTAAAGTATCTATTATCTTGGAAGTGCGCACTGTCCGTCAAAATCAGATAAAGAGACAAGAGCGACAGCACGCACCATAAATCCTACGCCCAGAACCTGATATTCATCCGAAAACCTCCAGCTCACCAGCCTCGAACCTCCCCAACTCGACCGACGTCGCGCAGCTCATCGCCAACACGTATGTTTTCATCCTTTCTTGAAGGTACGCACGCCGCACGTCCAAAACATGAAAATTGCACACATTCTTCAACCTTCAGCCTGAAAAGCCAATCTCATCACGAACGGCTGATTTGTCACGGATCTTCTCCACTGGCACGCAGCGTCGCAGCCAGTGCGATGGATTGGAAGCCCAGGTCCAAGTCAGGCTGCGTATCCACTTCGCCGAGATCGCCAGGTGTTTCTTTCTGAGAAGATTATCAGCATCTAGAAGCGCCTTCGCCTTTTTGCAAGCTCGGCCACGGGGAAGGATGGCTTAAGGTTCGAGTTCTCTTCGCAGTTGACAGGATGACAGCTGGCCAGGCAAGTGGCAGAGAACAAGTCATCATGCGTGTGATCATTTGACAAGTTGCTTCAAGCGAGTGCGGTCGGCTATGCTGCGGTCGCTTCAGGAAACTCAGTCTCTTCAAACGCCTCAAATTATCCACAGATGGATTTTAAGCATTTGATAGCCTTCTGGATGTTTGAGGAATACGACAGCTGTCTGATACCCTCAGACGAGACAGAACTACAGTTGATAAAGAAGAGTATAGATAGGACCGAATTTCTATGATATCGTGGCAGTATAAGAACCAAGAGGGTATTAGTTTACTTCATGACGAAAGCAAAATTTGACGGCAGTGTTATCCAGTGTAAACGAAAAAATGAAGTCTAGAACATGAAGAGCGCGACAACAACACCACGGTCATAATACTGATACAATGTTGGACAGGGATAACCGCCTAGGACCTGATATAGCCAAATTGCGCTGGCATACAGGTTCACTCCCGACGCGGATAGCGAGCTCATCATGCCATCTCCATCACCTCCATCTCGCCCCCAGAGGAGATTGCAAGCTCCTTTCGCTCCAGATTGCGTTCGTACATCCGCCTGCACTCGTGAAGGACGAACGCACTGGCCGCAAGCATGAGGAGGGTGCACATGTCCGCCCAGGCGAGAGCGACGGTCTGGAAGACCTTTTGCATCCACGGTACGTATAACAGAGTCATGAGCACGAAGAACGAGACGGAGACGGTGGTAATCAACATTCGATTCGCGGTAATCCCGCATCCGAGCCCTCGATTCTGGAGCGCGGAGACGAGATCGAGAAGGACGAAGCAGGTGAATGTCTATCAAATGCAATCGTGTCAGTTAATATGATTGTCATGAGATGCAATGCACTGACCATTGTCTGTTCCCGGTGACTTATCCCACCGTCGCTCAGCGCGTAAAGATAAACGAAGAGAGTTCCGCACACGATGATACTCGCCGAGAAGCCAACTCTTCCAAGCAATCTCCGAGTAATGATATTCTCATCCTTCTTCCTCGGCTTTCTTTGCATGACCGCCTTATCCACAGGATCGACACCCAAGCTCTGACTTGGCGGGCCATCCATCAAAATGTTAATAAACAATATCTGCATCGCGTTTAGTGGATTCGCCAGTCCAAAGATAGTGCTCAGAGTGATGAGGAGGAGCGCTGCGACGGCGGTGCTGAGCTGGAACGTGAGGAAAGATTGAATGTTGTGGAAGATGCTCTTCCCCTCCTCGACGGCAGCGAGCACCGTCGCGAAGTTGTCGTCCACAAGGATCACATCCGCTGCCTCCTTCGCAACGTCCGTCCCCGACTTGCCCATTGAGACGCCGATGTCCGCCATCTTGAGCGCTGGCGCGTCGTTCACGCCGTCACCTGTCATCGCAACCACCGCACCTCGCCTCCGGAACGCCTCGACAATACGCATCTTATGCCGCGGCGTCGTCCGGGCAAAGACGCTCGTGCTCATGACGCGCTCGGCGAGTTCGCTATCTGAGAGGTGATCCACCATCTGGCCGGTCATCACCCCCATAGACCAGCTCGCCGAACTCAGGCTGTCCCACCCGTTCCCGTGCCCATTTCCGTTGATACCGAGATTATGTCTCGACGAGAACATTGCTGATGATGAAGACGATGATGTGGATGAAGGCAGTCCATTCAAACCCAAGGCGCGACCGATGCTCACAGCCGTCTCCTCCGCATCTCCTGTGATCATGACCATCTGCACGCCCGAGCGTTGTAGCGCCTTGACCGCTTCTGCGACACCTGCTCGGGGAGGATCTCGCATGCAAGCGAAACCGACGAATGTCAGATCCGCCTTTGGTGGGTTGAGTGGTGTAGATGGTCGTGTGATGCGACTCGCTGGTCGGCTGTTTTGCCTCGAACGATCATCCGGTCCCAGCGCCTCGTCCACGGATCCAGAACCGTAAGCAAGTGCGATAACTCGAAGTCCACGGCTCGCCGCATCTCGCGCCTTTTCTAATATTGACTTCCTTCGGGAATCATCTAGCGACACTTGAAGCTCGGAACTGTCATGAAACGAGCTACAGCGTCCAAGGACTGGTTCGATAGCGCCCTTCACGAAGCAGCTTTCCGAGGAGCCGTCGTCAAATACTCCGCTAACGGCCATGAATTTCGACTCTGAGTTGAATGGCCGTTCGGACGTTCTTTTGAAGTGCTACATTTTATGTATCAGTTATACCTTAAGGGAATAAAAGATAATTCGAATTAAGAAACGTACCTCTTTCTCTTGGACACCGGCTCCAACGGCAACGCTTACAAGAGCAACGTCCGTAGCCTGACCGACCCACGTTTGACGCTCTGCACTCCAATGAGCATTGTTGCAACGTGAACCGATCTCCAAAGATTTTCGTAACGCCGAGGTAAGAGGAAATGAGTTTGAGTATTGAGATGGCGTGTTCGAGAGGTTTTGCGAAGTCCCAGAAATATCAATAGGAATAATATGAGTTCTATCGTCAGCAACAGTGTACGCCTCCGTCACGGTTTGCTCGTTCTTTGTCAAGGTACCTTTCAATGACTAATGTAAGAAACTAAGTATCATATTAGAAAGGAGGCACCTACCGGTTTTATCTGCACATACTACACTTACACAACCGAGAGCTTCAACGCTCGGCAATTTTTTGACGATGGCCTTCCTGCGGGCCATGCGAAGAACGCCGAGAGCAAGGGTGACTGTCGTAACAATCGGAAGACCTTCTGGAATTGCTGCAACCGCAAGTGACACTGAAAAGGGCGTCAGTCTAGTGGTTCAAAGGGGCGAATACTGGTTCACCTCCGATGGTAAACATCTCCAGCCAAGGTCTCCGTTGAAGTACACCAATGATGCAGATGACACCAATGACGCCAAAGGACAGAAATGACAATTTCTTCGCCAGCTCGTCCATACTTAGTTGTAGCGGCGTCCGTTTGTCTTCGACCTAATTGACAGATTAGTCCCTTGAAGTTCTCAATTGAATCTTGATACGCACATCTTGCATCATCTCAAATATAACACCAAACTCTGTTTGCGATCCGGTAGCCACGACGATCCCAGACCCTCGTCCGTTCCGAACGAGTGTACCCATGTAAGCAATACATTTCCGCTCCGCGAGCGCGATTGGTCCCCCTGGGCCTTCACCAGTCGTCACTGCCGGATCTGCGTTGCCGTTCTCCATTGCACTGATGCCACATGGTTCCGTGTCCTTCTCAGAAGGCTCTGTCTCCCCTGTTAAACTGGACTCGTCTATCTCGAGGTCAATGGAATCCACCAGACGGACATCGGCAGGTATTCGATCGCCCACACCGAAGTGGACGACGTCACCAGGTAGGAGCTCATTCGCGAGAAGAGTATGAGGTGAAGGGGCCGCGTTACTACAAGCATGTGGTTAGCAAAGCGCTTATAAGGAGTACGAAGACAGAAAAGGACAGCTCTTCCACGTCACCGCGAAAAGAACGAAGAGGGCTTTTCGCGATCACGCGACAGCACCATGGTGCTCGAGACCCACGAGAAAGTGGACAGAAGACTTACCGCGTGAGATGACAGTAATGCGGCACCAGCTTACCAAGAGCTTCCAAACTCTTCTCGCTTCGTCGCTCCTGCACAAAGCCCACCGTTAAAACAATCAAAATCGCAACAGTGATCGACACCGCGTCGTCCACGTTGCCCATGACTGCGCTCACGGCTGCGCTTCCGCATAGTAGTAATATGAGAGGATTTTCGTAGATAGTTTGGGCGAATTTGAGGAGGAGAGGGGGTGGGGTCGCAACAGTGAATTCGTTGTATCCATATCGTAGTCGTAGTGAAGGGATAGAGGAGGAGGAAAGCCCTGCAGTAGGAGACGTGTTAAAATGTGATGCAGTTTCCTAAGCTCATTCTCAAAAGACGAAATAAAGATATACATGATACACGCACCTCGACAGAACATCGAGCAAATGCTGATGCTGGTGTTTCCTGGTGAGTTCCTGCCACGCTCGATGGCCCATCCGGGTCTGTCCACACCTCCTCAACCGCCGTCAGTTTTGATGAAGTGGCATGCGTTGGCAACAACGGCGAATCTCCAACTCCATGTGTTGAGTGTCTTCTCAGCGTCGTGCTGAACGAGAAATGCGACGCGACATCTTCTCCAGCAGGCATTGGTTCTTCGTCAACACCATTCGCCGCCGTCGTCCCTGGTCTCGTGAAGTACGCCGATGCGGGGGGCGATGCATCGCGTTCTCTCTGCACAACACCATTCCCCATCCCCTTTCCTCGTGAGCCTGCGCCTGCGCCTAACCCGACGGCTGCACCAAGGCGGCCAGGGAGTGGTGGTCTCGACAGCGAAGACGCTGTGGAGAACGACGAAATGTGTCCCGGGCTCGACGCCGTGATGAGGGGAATTTCGGACAACGACGACCTTTTCTTTTGGTGTCCTCCCATCTCGACGCTGCGGTCGTTGCGGACTTTAAGATCGAGCGCAAACGGCGTCAACGTCGTTGCTCACGGCCGTCGTCGAAGAAGCTGCAAGAAAGTCGTGTCCAACGTCCCGGCGGCGGCCCGAGTGATGATCATTTTAATTGACTCCGTTTCTTTTCTCCTTTTTTCATTTCAGGTGTTGCAGCAAAGATGCTCGCTGAGAGTCTCGATATTCAGTGGGTACCTTTGCGACTCTATTTTATTTTTTCTTTAGCATTGATTAGACAACAGGCGAACTCGAAGGTCGCGTCGATTACACCGGCACATCTTTGTTCCATGGCACGTAAGCCAGTTCGAACTCCGATTTCCATAAATAGACATACGCTCTCGTGCCCGACACGATGCACTTGTCGACTACCGTACATGTACCATTGCAATAGGATCTGCATCAAGGAGCAATATTTATCGCCATCATCACGACAGAGCGAATTTTTCAAGCATACATCCTTCAATGATCCGTTTCAATAGATCGATTGCTCGACGAAATCGTGCAAACTCAAATGAAGGTGCGTCCAATCACCTAACCAGAACCTACCCATGCTACAATTTTGATTCTTGCTCGCAATATAAGATACGCCGGGATAGATCCTATCGAACGCATTGAGGTATGTCTTTTTTCGAGGGCGACGGATCACGAAGGCGAAGACTATAAATTTCGTCGATTTTCAGTATGTGTATACTTTGGGTTCCTCAGCTCATAATATTCAGCCAAGCTTTGAGTGATCACCCCGAGTCTCTTCCACAGTGAACATGGGATCTCTATACCCCGAAAAACAAATGTTTATGAAGACTTTCGCTGTCGAGGCCAGGAATAAACCCTTGAATGTGTATATCAAGTACAACCCGTTCACAATATTCCCAACTGGCCTGAGTCATGAGGGCCTCGATCTTCTGGGAGAAGTCGCAGATCTCATTGCAAGTGACAGCAATGCAACTAAACTGAAGCACTCTAATGGCGATATTGTTGCGAATCTTCTGTGTGTCAACCCGCTATTCGTTTGAAGATACTTCACGCACTTACATCTCATTATATGATTTATATCTAGGGATGCAACTCTGACAGAGTACATTGTCAAGATTAGCGACAAGAAATTATCATACGTTCGATATATGCGATTGTGAAAGAACAACCCGTGCTTGAAGCCAACTTGGTCTGTAAATTTTGCTCCTGTACCGCTAAGATCTGGGATACAAAAGCCCTAGGAATGATCTCTCTATGATCTTTGATACTATGTACTATACGTGTAATTTGACTTTTACCGGGCGTCAGTCCCTTGTACAAGTGCTACTCGCATGTAAACACACATTGTACGACGTATCATAAATGTATTTGTAATCATTCAGCCTTGACTCTACACACTCTCTCCTACATGCACTCAATATTGTTCCTGTACATTAATCTGTATTATAATGTAACACTTTCAAATTGTAATTTTATCACTTTCTTTGCGTTGGACGCTGAGCCCAAGTTCGCCGCCGAAAGCATATGTGGCTGTGCTCTGTCCACGCCTTCAAACTTCGAAGTCGAACGAAATGCGAACGAGATCCACCAAACCATCTTTCAGCAACAATGGCCGACAGACACAACCCCCGGGTTGCGTACGACGGAGGAGGGAGAGAAGACAGGCAACGTAGAAGAGAAAACGATGGAGACGAGCGCGATGAACGACGAAGGAGACGTTCTCGATCACGATCACCTGCGCCACGACGTCCAACATCGCGCTCGCGCTCGCGAACACGGCGGGATAGAGACGGGGGCAGAGAAACGACGCACAGGAGACGCTCTCTTTCGCGCTCGCATTCGAGGCAGCGAGACAAGAAACGACGGTCGTCAAGGTCGCGCTCTCGTTCACGTTCCATATCTCGTTCTCGGTCCAAAGAACGACGGCGACGGAAACACCGCTCACGTTCACGTTCCTCCTCGTCCTCCTCGTCTGCTTCATCATCGCATCGCAAGAGTAAGAGACGGAAAGAAAAGCATCGAAAGCGTAGTCGGAGCAGAGATAAAGACAAGGAGAAACGGAGGAAGGAGAAGAAAAGGGAGAAGAAAGATAAAGTGCGTGATCCGAGCTAAAAGGTTCTCCTATCGACTGAGATAATGTTGTTTCCGTATTGAAGAAAAAGAAGGCCTCCTCTACTTCAGAGTGGGGAAAATATGGGATAATCAATGAGACAAGGTACGATTCTGCATGTCCCACCTGCCTTCGATCGTTCATCATGCCGATCTTGTCGCCAATTCTGCAATTTCCTCTATTTTTCCCATCCATACTTCTAAACTGCGCATGAGTGATGAAAGTTGGGATCTTCAAACAACGTACTGATCTTCTTGCATAGTATCCACGATAAAGACGAGGAATTCCGAACATGGCTGGTGGAGGAGCGAATGATCAACCCAGAAACCATCTCAAAAGATTCAACAAAGAAAGAATTCGCTCGTTTCGTCGAGGACTATAATACAGGTTCGTTTTCTCAAGCTTTATTGAACGTTTCATCTCTTAACCGCATATTCCACGATGGTGCTAAAATCGGCTTCTCTCTCCAATCCAGCGACGCTTCCCCATGAAAAGTATTATAATATCACGGCGTACACGACGCGCATGGCACTTCTTCGCTCTGGAGAAGCCCTCCCCGCCACGGACGTTCCCTATGACCCGGAGGCAGATCTCGCCGCGCACAAGAAGCACCTGTCAGCAAATATGAAGTCCGGTTCCACGGCAGGACCGGAGTCGTTCCTGAGCCGTGAGCGACTGCAAGAACTACGGCAGGTTCAGATGGAGCGTAACCAGGTGGGGAAGATGAAAGTCATGGGAATGGATATCAAGCAGAACTTCGGTGTCCGCATGGATGGTTCCTCGTTTGACGACTGATTGTCAGTCTTCGTTCTCCACGTTTTCCTTCGATTCATAATTTTGACATTGTTGAAGCAAAAATTTACGGCGTATACGTAGATAAATATGCTTGAAATAAGATTTGTTGAATGTGTGTATAAGTTAAGTTAATAAATACTTTCAGGCATCACACCAACGTAACCATTGTGTTCTTCCTGTTCGTCTTTTGTTAATGCCAGTGAGTTCCAAGCATAGCAGAAAGCGTTGCATCCTGATCTGCATTGATTAGCGCTAATTGCTCCTACGAACAAATGTGAAGTGAGCCCATGCGATAATCACACCATAAGCAAGAATGATTTCATACCTCCGTACCAGCGACATAAGGCAGGCCGATTTTTTGGTAGTGCATGGAAAGTTGCTGAACATATACGCGACCATCGCCCAGCCTATACATCGCTGCGAACCCTCCCTCAAAAGGTCTCGGAACGATATCCGGCCTGCATCCTAATTCATTCTCAAGTATTTTCTACTCAACACCAGCGCGTCAGTCTCATGATATACAGACAGGGTTTCACTTACGAAGTAATCAGATTGAGTTTTCCCATTAACTCTACAACTTTTCCCTTTCGCCTTGCAGGACATACACGGAATTTCTCCTTCTTGATTGCACTGAATTTCATTATCACGTTAGATGCAGATAGAAGCTGTAGCTGCGCTTCTTACCTTCTTTTTATCGAGTTTGCACTCATCGCATGGGTAGGGAGTCCGGTTGTATGCACCGGCACTCCATCCGCCGCTTCCTCCTGTGGACGGCATGTTATTATACTACTTCAGGCCGTGTCAATGCGAGAGACAGTGGTTCGAGTTTCCTCCAACATTCAGCAAGCCAGGATTTATATGACGTACCTCGCCGTCAGAGATTTGGATTATTTGCCTTTCAGAGACTGGATGGATAGTAGAGGAATGATTCCGTAGTGAGCCGACGAAAACAAAGCAGAATGAAACATCTTGATCGCCCCCAAAGTATACGTGAAACGAGCGTATGAGCCACTCGGTAGAGGCGAGTCGATAGGGTAGCGCCGTTTCGTGGCTTTGAGTCGCCTCCAAGTTTCCCGGTGTGCCGAAACAACGAAAGAGTAGAGACGCCGATGTCTCCTACTGCAGGCAAGATGCACTCATGTGTACCGGTGCGTCGCCATCGTACTTACGGGAGAATTTGATACTCCATCCGGGAGTCTCATTGCTCTGGAATTTAGACGCCTTCCTCGTCTATGTAGCCTCGAAGTCCATCAGAGATGTTTCTAAAACGTAAAAGTAGACGGAGCAACGAACGAGCCGTAGGTAAGGCTTGTGGTCAACGACGGGCTATAAGGTCGATTGTTCGGAAGATACGATTGCCATATTCCTGGTAAAGACTTTTCTGACATCGGGCCATGTAAAGTGTTGGAGTTGGTAGTTGGTAGCGTACGTCCTTTGCGACCGCATCGCCCCTGATAGAAGACACCTGGCAGTACCAGTACAACAACTTCGAAGGATAGAAATGGTCGACACAGAGAAAGAGATTGCCGCGCTGCGATTTTAGTCGGGTGCATCATAGACAGAAGAAGACAATGCCACTCACAGGTTGAACGGCGGTAATTCAGTTATCGATCGACTCTCGTTCCAGTACCAGAGCAATGAGTGCTCCGCGGACCAGAAGTCAAAGTCCCTCACTCATGATGAGGATCGGCAGTTTGACGAACCTGAAGTTGATCCTCCTGACGCTTAAGATTGACGCGATGACCACCTCATACCTGAAACCTAGTGAATAGTAGAAAAGGTGCAGTCACTGCAGTGTCCACAACAGTTACGTACGAATTCCAGAAGTGCGACCTGGTCGATCAAGAATTAAGTTGTTTTACAACTTGACCCTCTTGATGTTGAAATTCGAGAGAAGATCGAGCGGTTACAAATTGATGAGAATCGTCCGGATCCTTGAGGTAAGGTAGACATCGACGCTAGACCTCCGTATCGGAGAACGAATCGAGACGTGCAAATGAGGCACTGATGCTTAAGCTGAAGAGCGAACAGAAAGTCGGGTGAAACACGATTTCTCGCTATTGAGGTGACTATACACGACGGGGATTCATAGAGTGGGTCGTCTTTGCTCATGTTCATTTACGAGTAAAATCGATTCCTGAAAGACGAACGAATGAAATTTTCCCCACGTGGCTTGTTTGGGACCAGCGCGCACAGCCTTTACTCGGACCAATGATCGTCGCGAAGAAGCACAAAGGAGTATTACGAATTCAAATAGCGAGCAAACTACAAAGAAAAGGTATCCAAGGTAAGAGTGCGACAATGTCTCCCTAAAGCTGTTTCAACATCTCCTCGATAATTGCACCTTGATTGGCATTGATGTTATGTAAAACCTAAAATTATTCGTTATAACCCAGGAATTCGTATAGCGAGCCTATCTCTTACCTCTCGATTAACTCTATCCGGGCGACCAATCTTGACGAAGTGCTTTGTGACTCGTTGAAGACAGGGAAATCCATTCACGGCCACGAGTACCATATACCCTCTTTCGCCTTGATCAAAGACGAAAGGGGGGCGACAGTAATTTTGTTCGTATAGCACGTTCTAATTCGGGAATGTCGATATGAAATTATTCAGAAGTTTGAAAATGAGTGAGAGCGTACGTAGTAGTGTTCCTTTGTAAATCCATTGACCGTGCAAGGAAGTTCTCTTTCGAAGCATCTGAGGCACGGAGCTCCTGCTGATGTATCGCACTACGATATAATGTTTCTTAGTAGATGCCTCTCTTCTCATAAAGCAACGGCGAATAGCTACGTACCACTTTATCCGAGGAGAGACAATGGTCGCATGCGTAGGGAGCCCGATTGTGCGACATTATGGTCTTAAGCTTGAGAATGATGAGTTGGGTGGATCGGTTTCGTGGATGTTCTGCTGGAGCTTGAATACCAGCAGCCATTTTATAGTCTGGCATCCTCTGCTTGGGCCAGATATCGTTCAAGGCCAAAATTTTATGCGGCGAGTCGGCAAAATGCGATCAGCATGAATATACTGAAAGAAGATAGGAAGAGAAGAAAGTTACGGGGCCGAGATTTGACACGCGGCGGTTTCGTGGCCAGCTCGTAGAGGAATGAAGGCACACACCTTCATCGATGCTTCATTCTCCCGGCGCGCCACGAATAAAGAGGGTACGGGCCCTACGAGAGGCCCTAGACCAATACCCAAACCCAAGTCATGTACGGATTTATCCGACTACGCCGGTGAGATTGGCGGTGGATCGCGAATAGTCAAGGCCATAGGATGGTAACGACTCAGAAACCAAGGCGAAGATATCATCCGATAGCCTATAACTATACCAGCCTACGTTCTCTGTAGTCGTCCGAAGGCGAAGCAAGAGGTTCTCCTTCCAGGCCATGCCAGTTGAATCAAAGCCGTTGTGGGCGTTTAAAAGGAATACCTAACGCAAGTGGCTACGTGAAGTCTCCCCCTTCCCCCACGGGGACTTTCTGAAGCGGGTTGTCGAGCATCATGAAGCAGCATGAGGCGCTGCGTCGTTTGGGAGTCATGGTGTAGACTCCCAGAACTCAGTTTGTGACTATCGCTACAGTCAGTATGGCGAGTTCAATCGTTTCGAGAATGTAGATTGTATACAGTCGCACAGCGAAATTTGAAATCTCGTACTGTTGATCTTAGAGAGGGACCGACAACGGATTGCGGTGCGGGAAGTTCCAGCACTTTTGACAGAGAAACGGAACAATTTGAACGCGACTTGTCATTTGTCATTTCTATAGTGAAAACAATCAGTAAATGGGGTTTAATTAGCTGGAGAAAAGCAAGCCTTGGTATATCGGATAAAGAACAGAATGATAACGAAATTTTTACTCACAAGAAGAATACGCAACTATCCGACACCACCTGCCACAGGCTCCCATTGCAATTTGGGAAAACAACGTGCATCCAAACCAAGCCATCGTTTACAAAAAAAAATGACAACGTACTTGTCTTTTATACCACACAAAACCTTTCAGTGGAAAAGGGGAGAGAGGCGCGCAGCACCAGCAATCGGCAGGCGTGAGCCTGAGTCCATATTGGATCAATACGGCGACAAGCGTTGCGTTACGTTCTCCGCTTTCAGTTGCTGTAGCTTTCAATATTGTCTTATTGTCTTCAGAAAGATGCAAGAGATGGGCGACTTGGACGATGGAGTGGTTGTGGTTGTGGTTGAAATTTTTGCGCTCAGATTCAGAAGACGTGAGTCCGTGACCCTATGCACACGTAATATCCACGTGTTTCGCTTGACCTCAATCGATCTTTTTGAACTTTTGTGACTTCGAAGTGCGACGACGTATTACATTCAAGTGAGAAAGGTTGGAGAGGCTACTTTTTACGATACATCGACGTTCAAAAGTTGTTATTATTATTATAAAGCTGGTTAAACATATTGTCGACCATTGAGGTTTGGTTGCCGTTGATCCACTGCAAGACCTGTAAGTGAAATCAAAGGCATTCTCAAATGTTAAAAAAGCCAAGAGACATGGATTTCTTACCTGCGGATTGACCACGATTGGTGGTCCGATCTTAACGTAGTGCAACGTGACGTGTTGAAGGCAGAGATGACCATTCGAGTTCATCAATGCAAGAAACCCGTCCCCTTCAGTTCGAGGGAAAAGAAAAGGATGCCGATTAAAATTTTCTTGAACTAACGCGTTCTGCGAGCGAGAGGCATTATCCAGTCAGTACACAGCATGCACGCAAGGACGCAGAGGGCGTACGTGATAATATTCTTTCGTATATCCGTGCACCGTACAAGATCTACCTTTCTCAGTGCATCTGATGCAAGGAACTCCTGTTTGGACTTCGCACTGCAATAGACCAAGTCAGCTTTTCTCCGCAATAGTCAGGCTAGTGTACACACCTTTCTCCTGTCCCGAATACAATGGTCACAAGGGTATGGGTTTCGGTTTCGCGCCCCAATCTGATATCCTGAAAGACCTTCTTGCGAGCTCGACATTGTACCTTGAGGTGCTGAGGTGCTATATGCTTCGAAGATGTTTTACTCCCCTTGCTCCAACGTTCCCCCATTATATATCGCTCGTGCACCCATTGTCGACACAAGAGTGCGTAACCAGAGATCATTTTCTGCGGCGAGTTGGCGACGAGGCGAACGGCTACTCTCTCATTTTCGAGTGCGTTTCAACCGAAGGTGAAACGGAGAGGGAGCATTTTCGTTGTCGAGAAGCATTTTCTGACCCCTTCGTGGTACGTCCCATGCAAAGCGGGGATCCTCGCCTTCATTCGGACCGAATTGAGAGGGGGCGCAGCCGAGAGTGTGCGAGCTGAAACGAGCGCTTCGCAGCCGTCGGCTCGAGGAATGAAGAATGTCATAGGGGATTCCCAGTCACAGAGTGACTGCGCCTTGAAAGGCGACGGGACGAGTGGACATTCAGTCGAGCCGACCTCGTTCCGTATTATCGTCCTCGATTCGTCAAGCATTGACCCGACGTAGGCCGTCGCCTGCCAATAATCATTCAAGAGCAGGGAAGTTGGCCAACGAAGAAATGTTTTACAGAATGCGCCTTCAGACTAACCTTAGAAAGGCCAATTGGTATTGAAGATCGCCTGGTCGCCGGGCTCTCTTTAAAATGCCAAAGTAATATTCCGCCTGTGACCCGGAGAGTTTCGACGGCGATTTTTTCGGGGATTTCGAAAGTCAACTTACTTTCATTTCGCCAGATTTTGACATCGCAAATGTGACGCGAAGACGGACTTACATCATAAATAGGATCGAATGCATAATACTTGCACCGATCGATGGCACGCTGCAATCACTCAAATCGCCTCTTGCATTATAAATCAGCGCGTAGTTGACCAGAGTACAAGGTTATTTCAAACTGTGCAATGAGAACTCAGGTCGATCGGCGTCGATAAAGGCTCATTTGAAATGTCTCACCTTCAATACAACAAATAACCCACCCAATTTTCGAACGCCATCAACCGTTGGGACACCGCCGAAATTTCCTCAAACAACGACTGTCTGTTGCACGCCACATTAGATATCATTATCAAGTGACAACGAAGATAGTACGCACCTCGATTCCCAAGTGTTTATCTTCGCCCAATTTCTTGAATCGTTTGTCAAATTGGGCGAAGTATACGTTTCTATCTGGCCGAGAGTAGATTGCGTAGTAGCCCTTTCCATCAGGGTATTCGTTGAAGTAGGCTTTGGGTCCAAACGAATGCAGAATCTTCCTCTAGATCCAACTCAGATCAAGGGAAGGCATGACATTCTCAGACTCACTATTTCCTCTGCGTCGCTGGTTTGCTGACAGACCTCTCCCGAAGATGAGCACGACCGACAAGGTTCGTTCTCGGAGCACTGTGGAGGCAGCTTGGGATTATTTTGAGTCGCGACAGGATACAATACGCACTTTCAATCCTTTCTTCCAACAGGTGATACAGGGCATTGTCCACGAATATACAACGGTCGAGTGTCGAGGGACGATACGAGTTTCGACGTTCTTTTATGTATACGAGGAGAGGATGTTCAAAGAGTTGAGCCCGTGACCCGCGGCCTCTTCGGAGCTTGATTTGTGATTATCGTCGCAGGCAAAGACGCCCTATGCATCGTGTTCCGTCGGTTCAATTGATGTGGATAAGAACTCGCGGAGGGGAATAGAAAGCTCATGAGGCCCATCCTTTAAGGAGCCGAACCTGAGCTGCGCTACGAGGTTTCAGCGCTTTAGATGAAAAGCCGAATATTATCAGTGCACTAGTGAAGGCGACTGGCGTTTGTTGGGGATAAGGCATTCCTAGATAGAGCACGCGGTCCTATCCCATCTTCATTGGGACCTTCGCTTGCTTGTAATGAATTAGCCCTCCAGTTGAATGAACAAGAGAAGTTCAACAAAGAGACGCACGAGGGAGACGCCCATCTGAGACACTCGCGAGGTGCAGCAACATCCAACCCTTTAGACGAAACTTCACGAAAGCCACGTTCGAGCGCGCGCCAATTGAACCATCGATTATCTCAACGCATTCAATGGTGTCTCGTACTTGGATCCAGCTTGAAAAGGATATCGTTAGCGTCGTCCATGCAGACCGCGCTACAACTCGAAATTGCTGAGTCCCGCGAGCGTGCCGCGACAACGACACCGAAGTTTCGCGTCCAGTCACCGTTAGTTGACAATTGTTGTTGTGAAGCGTTCTCTCAATTTCTGTGGGTTTTGGTATTATCGTTATTCTCAACTTAAAGCGATCTGCGATAATATGGAGTGGGGGGATGCGGTTCAAGATCTTTTTTCACATTCGCAACTCCTTTACATCAACGTAATAGCCACGTGCTTCGGTTAAGTGTGCGCACAGCCTCAGGCCTCACAGCGACCCAACATGTTCGCCGAAGTTCAATAACTTGTTGCAGGAGACATTCTCAGATTTCTGTATGATACATGATCTGTTAAGGGTTGTTGTTATTATTGTAAGGTGCGATGAGCATTTGGTCAATTATCGTGCCCTGATTGTTGTTGCTCCATTCCAAGTCCTGTAAACCAAATTCTAGCCTTCCGTGAACTTGCATAGTCATGCAATCCTCACCTGCGGATCGACATATCTTGGTGGGCCAGCCTTGACGAAGTGCGGTGTAAGATGCTGAAGACAGAGCTCCCCGTTTATGGTCATCAATGCCAAATAACCATCTCCTTCTAGCCGTCCAAACAGAAATGGTGGTTGATTGCCATTTTCTTGAACTAGTAGGTTCTATGAACGAGCGACGATTAGTATAGACGGCATATACCCAAGCGGCTCGAGGACATACATTATAATGTGCTTTCGTTTGCCCATTTATCGTGCAATCTCTTTGCCTTTCAACGCATCTTACACACGGAACTCCGCCCTGAAGCTCGCACTACAGTAGATTGAATTGAAAAATGCAAATTCTCATGTTTGCAGATGAACACACCTTTCTCCTGTCATGGACGCATTGGTCACAAGGATCATGAGTTCGGTTTCTTGCACCTCGTTGGTATCCAGAGAGATTTTCCTCGAGATTGTTCGACATAATGTAGGAGATGAGTTTGAGTACTTCGAAATTGCTCTGGTGCATTCTTGAATTCGCACCATCGTTATATAGTCCTCGACGTTGTTCTGTCGACGCCAGACCGCGTCACCAGGGATTAATTCCTTACATCTCTTCGCCAACTCGCCGCAACGGCGTCTCTCCCTTTGAAGTGCGTTTCACCCGAGCATGAAACGGAGAGGACGCGTTCTCATTGTCGAAGGGTATTTTCTGGCCCCTTCGCGGCTCGTTCCAAGCAAAAGTAGACACTCCCGCCTTCATTCAGCCCGAATCGAGAGAGATATAAACTCCTCTTGTGCCCTTCGTCGACGCCAGACAGCATTTTCGGGCGCCAATCTCCTGCGCCTCGACGCCAGCTCGCCGGACGGCGTCTCTCTCATTCGAGCGCGCGTCACCCGAGCATGAAACGGAGAGAAAGCGTTCCTGCTGCTGGAAATCATTTTCCGTTCCCTTCGCGGCACGTCCCAAGTAGAAAGGGTAGGCCTCGCCTTCATTCAGCCCAAACCGAGGAGGTCCGCACCCGAGAGTGTGCGAGCTGGAGCGAACGTTTCGCAGTCGTCGGGTCGTGAAATGATGAACGTCTAGGGGATTACCTGTTACATAGTGACTGCGACTCGAAAGGCGACGGCAAGAGCGGAAATTTAGCCGAGTCGACCTCGTTCTTTATTGTCGGCCTTGATTCGTCGAGCCCTTTTTAAAGGCGAACCGCCTACAGAATAGTCATTTCTTGTTCGGAGACGGGGAAATGACTCAACGGTGAAGCATTTTACAGGTTGCACTTTTGAAATACACACTTGATGAAGCGGTCATCGAAGCCGATTACTATGGAGAGTCGCCTGTATGCCGGACCCCCTGGAAGATGCTAGGGAGAATCTAGCGCGCGATTGGGTGAGTTTTGCCGCCCGTACTCGATTTCACAATTATTCACTTACATTTGATTTCCCGAATTTCGCTGTCCGGCGCCATGGGTGAAGCGCCTAGAATAATTTTTGTTCGGAGACGGGAAGATGACCCGATGATGGAACGTTTTATAGTATGCGCCTTAGACATACATATGTGATGAAGCCATCAACGAAGCCGATCACTATCGATAGTCGCTTGTCCGCATTTCTCCCTCAAAGCTCAGACGGAGGAATCCAGCCTGCGAATGGGTGAGCCTGGTAGCGTAGACCCAAAACTATAAGTATTTACTTACACTTTATTTCACCAATGATATTGCTGTCCAGCGCCATGTGCATGATACAACAGATGGACTTACATCAAAGATAGGACCGTACGCCCGAAGCCTGCGTGACTCTTCATGACGTCGACATTCGTCGAACTTGAAGGTGCCCTCACTTAGTTTTTCGACAAGAAGCTTATTCAGAGTACAAGAATATATCTCGAACTACTGCAACAAGACTTCATGTCAACATTATGCAAGCCTCATCGGAGCAATCCCGCCTTACATGCAACCGATATAACTATTCGACCCGCCACCTTCATCATCAACCATTGAAAGACCTTCCGGCATTGATCAGATCCTCAACCGTGAATTGCCTGTTGTATGGTACATTCGATACGTTTGACTATCGCAAATCAGCTTTTCAAATCCGACAAGGAAAAGATACAGTGAACTCTCACCTCGTGCCCCAAGTGCTTATCCTCGCCCACTTTCTTGAACTGCTTATTCAAGTTTGCGACATACATGTTTCCATCCTGGCGAGTATAAATCACAAAATATCCCTTTTTATCCGGATACTCATTAAAGTATGCTTTCGGTCCGAAAGCACTCAAAACAGATCTCTAGAGTCGCTGCAGTATCAGTGGAGTCGACCAGTATGTCTTGTACATCACTTACTATTTGCTCCGCCTCGCTAATAGGCTGACAGACCTCCCCCGATATCGAGCACCACTGACAAGGAGTGTTCTCAGAACACTACGCGAGAATGTTTCAATTTGAGACTGCAATGGGATTTGAGAGTGAATACGCACACTCAAGTTCTTACTGCGACATTGGATACAAGGCATCGCGCTCCAGAAAGTTGGCAGTAGCGTGTCGAGATACGACACGGACCTCAGTCAAGCAAGGAGCGGGTCCTTTTATACGCACAGGGGCAACCAGACGCTCGAGAACCTGTGACCCGTGACAACAACAGCCATTATGGAACCTGTTTGCAACTGGGCCCATCAGAATCACGATGTTCAGCCGCTAGTGGTATAAGAAAGACGACAATTCGGTATGGAGGGAAATGTAAATATCGCTGCAGTCGAATAGACGGGGCCACATCGTTCATCGTGGGTCACATCACACCAGTCGGCTCATTTGATGGGGGTTCACGCATCGCGGAAAGCAATAGAATGGTAGAAGGGAAGAAGTTTGGTTTTCGAGGTTGTGGTGCCATTTTGGCACGAGTGGTCCAGGGAGGAGCCGATCATGAATTGCGATACAAAAGGTATAAGGGTCCAGCGCTTTTTTGAAGACAAACCGGATGTCAAGGCGACTGGCGATTTCGGGTTCAAGACACTTCCAGATCGACGGCTACTAGAGAAATCAATCAGCAGAGTTCAATTATCTGAAGTAAATAGCCCTTGCCGGGTCGAACAAATAGGAGAGAGGTCATGAAGAAACTTACGAGAAGGATAAGACCTCTTCGAACTTCGCCAATTGTTACGCCCAACCCATTTGAAGAAACGTCTCACACCAAGCGCGCGCCAATCGATCAATCGATCATACGAAAACGAATTACTTGCCTTCAAAACTTATTCAAACCAAATAAAGACCCGACAACGTTTTCCGGGCAGGCAGTTGAGGCAGCATGGCGAGTCGCGATTGGGAAACTCGGTGGCAGCGTGTGTTCGCCCGTCGTGTCGTTGTTCAGGAATTCGTCGTGCCACAATCTTGACAACGACAAGAGCATTGCCGTTCACAAGACAAAAGCATTTGAACGCCAGTTGGCGCCAATTGAGTGGATGTTGTGGTTGAAGTTCAAAAAGCTCGAGCGACGACGAGCGGATCGTCGTTGGGGGCGTGGACACCTCGTCCGACATAACGGGCATACTGTATTACATAAGTCTTACGAAGTACAAAAATTGCGCATATAATCAGGAAAAAATTGCGCGAAATTATAATGTTCACGGCGAGATTCCACATCTCGGCCCACACAGTCACAGAACGATACAGACACAGACAACAGTCAACAATCTCAAAGCGAAGCCTACCCAGGGTGCCTATAGCCACCTCGATAGACCGCGCTTCCAGAGTATTGACGCTTTTGAGCGTAGTCGATCCTTTCCGACGCCGTTCAGCGAAGGTAGAGCCCACATCGAAAGGCGGGCAGCAACGCGGCGAAGAAAGCAATCTGTCAGTGGCGATTCAGAGTATGAGGAAGTGATGTGTACTGACAATGAGGGCATGAGTAGTGGAGATGAAGACGAAGATGCAGAAGATATCGTGCAATCTGAGACGAGAAAGTGATCAGTGTCATATCTAAACGACTATGAGATCGAACTTTCTTACCCGACGCCGGAGAAGGACAGTCCATGAGTGGTTCCCGTTTTACGAAGAGTGCGTCTATGTGACTTGACTCCGCGTTTACGAGTTCGTCGACGGTGAAGTTACGACTAATTTCCAATGCACGATGCTGAGACGCAATTTAGTATGGATCGACCAAGGAGCACTCAAAGTAAAATTTTCACCTTCGAACCTATTTTGTGATGCGGAGAAACAACATCGTAGTGCTCGTTCGTACACGCCACGTAGCAGTCGTCCCCTTTTGCGAAGACCACGAGGTATCCGTCCCCATGTTTTACGAAGAAATGTTGTCCATCGCGCCGGGTAACCTGCGCAAAGCGAACGTCAGAACGTCGCTAGAGAACGTTTGTCACAATCAATGACTCACGACATCCCCCTCGAAAGCGCCCGATTCGCGCGTTTGTCGCCGCGTCTCCTCATTCCCCGAACGACCAAGCCTAGTGCATTGAACGCGACTTCTGACGCAGCTGGCACAAGGATCTCCCCCATCGCACTGATATATCGGTCAGGCCTTCCCCAAACCACACCTGTGTTTCCAGCGTTTAAACGAACCTTCCGATGATTTTGCCTACAGTGGTCGCAGCATTGTTGGCATCGATTGCGCGCTGCGGCCGACCTATTGACGTTCTTTTCTTTGGGAGCTCGTTGCATTGGATCTGAGGGGAGGGTATGGAGGGAAGGGGCAAGACTAGTGAGGGGGGGAAGTAAAAGACTGGTTCGGCGGCTCTCCTTCAGGTGCCTCTGCTTTAAATAGTGCGGCGGCCCAACGCGCGGCATTCGCGCGGCGAATTCCCTTTACTATTCGCAGGGTATCGAATCTCGAGATGAGAACCAAAACTGAATAGGAAGGGCATACGAAGCCTCGGGCTGCCCTCGGAGTCAATGCATCGCTAGCCTGACCACCGCCTTGTCATTTGGGTAGAAACGCGACGAACACGAATCATTGAATTTTTCGAGAGAACAACGCCCCAACGAACGATAACTCTACGACGATGTGAATCAGTGGATGCGACGGCACTACAGGTATGTGATCGTACTCACCTACTTCCGATCTTGCGTTCAACATTCGATTCAAATAGTCTCCTCGAAGGCGTCACAAGGAAACTCTGATGCGACAGATAGTACCGCGATCGTCCGTGGTGATTTGAGCGACGAGCGGTATCAGGTACGATTCCCATAAGCGCCATTGGTACCTTCGCCATGAACAATCGGCATGACGGAGGAAGATCGCCCACATGATAGCACAATGAGGATTCGAGGAATGGGCGAGAAGTCATCCTCGAGAAGGCATCTCACCGAGAGCCCGATCCGCCCATCCTAGAAGGCGGCTCCCAATCCGACTTGACGCCCGCTGCGTTCAAAGGAAAGTTCCACTCCAAACTGAATGGATAGCTGCGGATGCGTCCTTGGGTTGCCTCGTTGAAAAAACGATTCCTCGGTATCACCCAAGTCCGCAATCGACGTATCTTTGCAAGAGAACACAGCAAAGCACAGGCAAGCGCAGCACTCGCATGGAGGGTCGATACGATTGACAATAATCGATATCTCGTTCCTGCAATTTCCATGCGTTTTGCGCGTTGCTGATACGACATATGTGTGATGGTCAATTTGGAGCAGGATTGTCGGGACTATGAGCTGACGATCCGTCGAAGTCGGAACCTAAAATAACAAGAATTCATATAACATTCGCGTAAGCGCATTCAAGCGCCCCTAATATACTTACTAGGCGTTATTTCGACTTTGAAACTCATTCTTGACGGCGGAGGCATAGTCCAACCGACAGGATGCCAATATAATGACGCAGGAAGAAATTTCTCGTCCTTCTCGTAACCAGGATCATTTGAGATTCGAATCTATAAAAGTTCATATCCCGGCGCTTACACTGTCAGGCGATGTCACAAAGACTCGCCTTGAACGCGACTCCGAGGTACGCTTTTAAGAAGTCCTCCACCACATACGCTTCACTTGTGGGACAAAGCGGCCAAATTAGAGATCGATAGAGCCCGCCTATCATCGAAATAGCGCAGAACTTTCCTTCGACGGGGTAAATATCCTTTCCGAGGCCGAGGGTCGAATCAGAATCTCGGGGAATAAGAGCATTGAACCTCACTAAAATCCAATAGAACAACACACGACTCCTTGAGAGATCAACCTGTGGACAATGCTCATCCATCGAGTCTAGGCTTCGGCGTGTTCATACATCCTCCTCATTGGAATCCCTTGACGGTTGGCTTTGAAGTTCGAAGTAATTAGTCTAAAAACGTCCTCAAACACTTGCAACTGACCTTCACTTCAAACCCCGCACCAATTCATACTAGGATATCGATTCGTTTTGCATGGAAGTCCTGCCATGATAGGCGCTCTCTGACCTCCCGGTCCCCATGTACGTACTGACGGTGGGATTCATTGGCAACTTCAGGTTATATGAGAGATCCTGCCTGGCATTTAGATAAGCCTGCACGAAACCCGGGTTCATCTGAAGCTTGAGTTACGCACCACGAGTCCTTCCACCACGTCGACAATGGCCACAGCACCTTCAAACTGTCTTCCTACAAATCCCCTGCGCGCCTCTCTTTTCTGAGGAATAGTTCACGGTGTTTCGAATCTGCGACGCGTAGGTTCGTCGTCTGTCGCGGTCGAGGAAGCACGAGCTCGATGGCGTTCTCACGTCGCTCGGATACGAACTTGCCTTTGCACCTCCACCATCGCTCGATATTCAGCTCTGTTCAACGAAGAGGCCGTCGGATCCACCACCTTGGAAGATTACGACAATCAGAGCGAGACGAGAACATGGGAGTCGGTGGACAAGATGCGTCGCAGAGGGAACCGAGTAAGAACCTCCGATTTTGGCCACTGGTTTGCTTTTCGACGACGAGCGCCCCTCAGCGCCCTCACGAATGCTGTGAAATCAAGTAATTATCAAAGGACATTCTTTGAAGAGGTCCATTGAAGAGACCAACGGCGAAAGGATAATTGATCGAATTATTCCCCATTTTCCGTTCAGCTCATGGTGAAGTGCTTCCAATTCCCCAAACTGCCAAAGACGACTGAAATTGACTTCACTTTTCTTCAGAGCACCGTTCATCTCGGATTGATGGGAGGAAATATCTCTTCCTAATAGTATTGATGGGCTATGCAAGGTATCAAGTACTGTCCTCGATATCATCACCATATGCTCACAATCTCTTGAAGTCGCAAGCGCTTTCCGTCTTCGGATCGATTTTCTCCTCGTATCTCTTAAACGCCAAAGCTTTGTTCAGTTCACACCTGGCGCTTTTTTTAATCATTCTGCGATCGATCCGGTGCGACCTGTGCTTGATTATATCAAAGAACCACAACTAACACGCCTGTCAGGAGGAAAAAAACATGTTGTGATGGTTGGACGACGGCCGCGTCTACGGGTTGTTCGTGGAGCCAATACATTTCATCTCAACCGACCTTTTCGCAAATTTCGTCCAGTCAGTGTTCGAGCTGATCTACTGCGCTGTATTGATTCAGTTCTCTGAAGCTTCTGCAGTGCTGATCGGTACTTCAAGAGCAGTCGTGTCTTTTGATGCCCAAGTGCTTGCCGAATCGTCACTGTTTGAAACCTGTTCCTGACCTCTCTTGATGTTCCTTGGGCAAAATGGAAGGATTGGCTTATCTTCCTCGTAGTAGGCGATGCGTAAGGTCCTTTGTACTCCACTTGATACTCACATTGACTAAACCCGAATCTCGCTTTGCTTACCGCAGGTCAATTTCAAATTTGAGAAACAACGATCCACGACATCTTTGGGAAGTGACTGAGCTCGAACCTCACAGGGCTCGGTCGATAATGCTCTGAGATTCATGGAGACTTCGAAACCCGAATCATGAAAACCGTAGCTATTCTCTCTTGCTTTGCTCACGATGCACCGACCAAGTATCGTGTTTCTCTGGGAGTTGGACATTCAATGAGAAGTGCCTCCTGGCGTGATGGATCACTATCGAGGTGCGTATTCAATTTTACTAGTAATGCCGATTCATTTCATTAATTGGAAAGCTAGCCACGATCGTTCATACAGATATGTACGAAAAGAATGCTGACCAGCGGAAAGCTAATAGAGTCGATACCCCCTCATAGCATCCGCCCTCTTCATACATTCAGTCGACGCATGTCTTCTATTGATCACCGGACGGACCGTCTTTAGGCTCATTTCTTCTTCTTCGAGGCTGAATCAACTTGGAAATGCTCTGCTTAAGGCTCTGCGGTTCGCCTATCGGCCTCTCATGCAATATCGACGCACGCAAGCTCTCTCCCGTATACTGGGGTGCCGAACTTGTAGCGGCGTTCAAGTTCGTACCCTCTTCTCCTATCGTCTTGCTTTCGTCGCGACTGACCGTTTTCCTATCAGACCAAGAAGGCGGGCACTCAACATGATCCCATCACGATTGTTAATGCAGTGCGTTTGACCATGGAGATCCATCTCATTCGACTAACAGCAAGTGGCGAATTGCCGAAGCGCTTTGGTCCCGTAAGCCACTCGTTTCGTTTATCAAAAGGCATTCGTGTACTGACTGGTCGTTATAGACGCCGCTTTGCAGTTGTCTGCACGACAAGTATCGTGCGTCCATGCATTCCAATGACAGTGCCACCACTGGTACGATCTCGGACTGTCTTTCGTTCGGGGCTTAGTAGGGCTTGTCCTCTTCTTCTTGAAGTCTTGCAGCACGGTAATTGAATTCAGACCTTTGAAACACTTTGTAAGAATCGATACTCATACACTGAAGGATCGATTCGACGTACATCAGGAACAACTACACCCAGAGGGCAGTCAATCCTGTCGCTCAGCTTCAAGATAAATCGGGGCGGGTAAGACGGTCAGAAGCCATGGTGCGTGTATTCCTATTATCCCTCCAGTACATTGGACAATTGCGATATCTCCTAACTTGCTCATCTTCCATTCGTCTACGCGAGAAGTATTGGTGGATTCGACCTGCCATTTAGCCCTTATGAAAGATCGGATTTCGCGCATGGCCCTGAAATCTGGACAGTGCCTCGTCTCCCGTCACACGCGTTCAGGCCTTCAAGGACGAGAGCTCCCAGGTGCTGCGTCTTGGTCGCACTCCTAGACTCGTGCTTCGTAAACAACTACACCTTGAC
Source organism: Schizopora paradoxa (assembly GCA_001020605.1). Taxonomy (NCBI): domain Eukaryota; kingdom Fungi; phylum Basidiomycota; class Agaricomycetes; order Hymenochaetales; family Schizoporaceae; genus Schizopora; species Schizopora paradoxa. Next base: position 25,468 of record KQ086007.1, read on the forward strand.
AGCTCCTATCAGTGCTTGGTTGCAAAAATCGTAAAGCCGGTCGCAATGCGCCAACTAATCATCGTGGTGTCCGAATTGTCAACTGCAGTTGGATACGAAGAAAGGAGACCCTGCGGACCAAGTAGGCTGGTGAGGAGGAACCGCATTTCCTGTGGTCGAGCCTTTCATTCGTCCGCTCTTACGGACAAGCTTCAAATTCCCCAGCCAGATCTAAAGGCATCAGAGATAAGAACCCTCCATTTTCGACGGAACTTATTGGCTTCCAACAAAACGAGGCGAATTTATCTTTCCTGCGTCGGCTGGTTTGATGGACTCGTGGAGCTCAGGATCATGTCATTTTGCTGACCGATGCAAGAAGTGAACGAGCGGGCACGATGCGTTGATGCTGTGTTTAGAGCTAATAACACAAAGTCTACAGGCCATCCACAGATTCCACACCTCTCTCATGTGTACTATACAAATTAAAAACATCGAATGTTTGTCTGATTCTATCGCCAAAGGGCCCGAGAACATGTTCACTTCTTCTTTACATGTAATTTCCAATCAGAATCCTTTCACAGAGCGAGACAAAAAAAGAGTGGGGAGTCGAGTAAAGTACTGTATGCGCTTCCACGCCTGCTGGATGTCGCTAAAGTTTATTCATCTAACGTGATGAAAGGATACGCCAGACGTCATGTCACTCATGATTTATGAAGCCTTCGTGTCAAACCTTCGTGTCAATTCTCGTCTCGCCTAGTCGACGGCCCAGCGACGTTCGACCATGAAATCCTTCTCACAACATTTTTAGAGGATGATCATCATACGTGACAGGAATTAGACTCACTCGGCATCAGGGCTGAGAGCTTGAGGAGAGTACATTGCCATGGCACCCAAGGAACCACTCAGTGGAGTCTGGGGAGAGGAGTACGAACTCGAATTTTCGTGGTTGCTGAGCGCTGGGATAAGCCCAATCCACCTATCCGTGAGTGAGTCGGAGACGAGAACACAACCGCATGACAAAGTTTCCGTCCTCAATTGTGGAAGTTGCCAGTGCCAGTCGTGGGGGTGCTGGAGGGGATTTCTCGAATCGTAAAATGGGTTCGAGTCCAACCGAGCTCCGAAAGACGAGGTCGAGTCGGTCGTGCTGGACGGTGAGATTGGCGAAAATATTTCTGACTTGTCGGCACCTGCGCGAGTAATGTTAAGGCTTGTCGGTGTAACGTTTGTATTGACGAGTAGAGGTCGATCATCGTCGCCCCCGGACAGAAAAGAAGCTTCATCGGGGGCGGCTTGGGATAGCGAAAACCCTTGCCCGAAAGACTGCTGCTCACCGCCCCCGAACTGAGACCAAGAAACCTGGGGCGCGGAGCGAGTGGTTCCTTCGGGAGATTGGGGGGCGGCGCAGAAGAAGTTGGTCGAGTGGCCGGCGTTGTCCGCGATAAATGCGGTGGTAACTTGGGTCTGTTCGCCCAGTGCAGGTAACCCAGCACCAACAGCTGCAGGAACATACGTCTGAGTGATAGGCGCCTCTGTAAGGAGTGAATGGAATCTGTCGAGTCAAAAAAACGTCGTGATAGGATCCATCAGATGATCGGATACGGTGAGGTTGTTGAAGGCACGTACTGCGTCGAAACCCCGTCAAAATCATCGTTGTTGAATGGAGTAGTTCTCTGGTCGTGCTTGCGGATAAGGCGAGGCATCGAAGGGAAGTCTTTGAGCTTCTGAACGAGGCATCCTTTCTGTTGCGCCGGCCTTCTCTTCCGTGACTTCATCTTCTTCTTCCTCTCCTATGTAAGCTCGTCAGTGTCGATGCTTGAACGCGGTTAAGCGTGCTGCCTCACCTCTTCCACGTAGTCGTAAATTTTGAACGGATTGCCTTCAACTTCCTGTTTAACTATTGCTGAAGATATCTGAGAAAAACAATTTAGCTCCTTTGTCGGTAATATTCGTCGGTGTGCATACCTCCGGGAGCAGTCCTAGCTCCTCTTTGGACTCATCGTTCGTGGTAATGCTAGGCATTGTGTCGGAGTCCTGAGTCCTGCCACAGAGTAGATGGTCCTGCCGAGGGGTGCGCAATCCTAATCCGAAAGAGGGAGTTGGCGGAGGAGATTTGAGAGTGCGGGGGGAGAAAGACGGAGGAGGAGGGAAGGGGTGTCGCAAGAAAAGAGGAAGAGAGGGGGACGAAAGCCGGGGTTGCACGTCTGGAGGGAAGGGAAGAGGACAAATCCGTTCGAGTTTTATTCGTGCGCATATTGGCCATCACCTGTAACTCATATCAGAAATGTCTGAATGTATGTGTCGCCCAAATTCTGTCTTTCCTTACGCAGATATTCCAATAGAAGGGTTGCAAACTTAGAGCTGAAATCCCGCAACTGCCTGTCCACGATCTCATCCACCGGAGCACTTTATGGATAAAGATAGCAGACGTGTGTTCGGTGTTTCGGTAGATGAAGTGGTTGGTTTGGATCGCAGCAAGTCAGAGGGGAGAGGGGGGCCCGGTGCGGTTCGGGCTCAGGTCTTTGTAATAGTCAAAGGAGAAGCTGCAAGGCGATGACGCCGCCGTCATAGTCTATGATAGAGTAAATTAGTTTTGCGTGAATTTTGGTTATTGCGACGAGGATTCGAGCCCGGTTCTGGAGGGATATAGCGCAGGGAAAGAAAAGGTGCTTACTCTTTCCGTCTGGCCAACGATTCCGCCCTTCCACCAATTCAGGTCCTAGCTCTCAAGGGCTAGTCAAGACCACCGTTACAGATGAATCCGCCAACATCTGGGACGAGACAGCGTGGGTCGTAGCAAAATGCTGCGACACACGATGCAAATGGGATGAGAGGTCATTGGTATTTGCGAGCGTCGATCGGAAGTGGTTTTCACTGTAGGATAAGCGCAGTTCCAAACAACGTCAATAGTCACTTCGGCGCAGGTAAGTGAGATTGCCCCGTAATGGGCGACGATCGCGCAGCCGGGACGTGTTGTCAGTGAGAGGAGGGCGATGCATCGATGGGGCGAACTGCATGGGAGAAAAAGGGAACTCGTTTTATACCGGGCTCTGTTTGAATTTTTCCCTCTTTCTCCCTCCGAAGCTTAGAAACATTGCTATCAGATCGAGTGGAAAGATTTGGGAGAGAGCGATCACCCACATCGAGCTTGCTTCCTTCGTCACGAGAACTTAAGGAACGAGTTCGAACGACGGAAGCTAAGTTCTATTCAAATTCAATGTCAAACTCGAGCAATGAAGCAGTCATTAAAAGGGTTCTTACAGCATTGAACTCTGCGTCGACATCCAGATAATGGCGTCGTTCACATGGCGGCTCATTCGCAGAGGTTCTGTGTGAGAAGTCTGAGGGGCAAGCAAGAGGGTCACGTCGTACCGCGAGGCACAAATGTCGCAATGAGAAGCTCCTTTCGGTAAATCCCTGACGATCCGTTGCGAAAGCAGAAGTCTCTTCAGCTTCAGAACGAAGTTGAGTCGTAGAAAAGCGGAATGCTGGCATTCGTACGCGAGGAGAAAGAACAAGGCAGTTGGTGCCCGGACGTTATAAATTTGGCGCGTACCACATGAAACATCAATTAAACGAGTGTGATATTATACGACGACTCCCCAACGTAAAAAAAAACAAGACGTGTTTAAGGTACGACCAGGCGAAGGAATTACGAACACGAACAGTAATTTGGAGACTTTTCATCCGAGCCGCTCTAAGGATTATTCGATTCGGGCGATGAGAGACGATCTTGCGTAACGTAATTGGTGTGCATTGGCACATTGTACGGGATTGTTGTATTGAAAGAGTAATGTTTGAGGACTTCAAGTCGTCGTTTAGTTGTATCCGGACCACTGGTTCAAGGTCTGTCAAATAAATTGGTTGAGAGTGGTATTGCTACGAATTGCCAGAGGTTTGCTTACGTAGCTCGAACTGGACGAGGATTGGCCTGCGGGCCATTGTGGTTGTCCGGAAGCGTGTGCCGCAGGCATGCCACTAGACCAACGTCAGTTATTGAAATTCTTATGGGTTGCGCAAAAAGCTTACCCCATCATGGCGTTTCCACCTTCTTGAAGAACAGCGACAAACTGTCCATTAGAGTATGCAAGCCGGGAGCCACAGTCACACTGCACAACAGTGAAAGTAGGCAAGCCAGCGTGCGCATTGCAACCCAAGCCCTGTTGACCGGGATATCCCTGCGAAGACGGATATTCGCGTCCGTAGGGGTCTCCAGACTGGAAGCCTTGGAAATTCGCTCCTGCTCCAGAGCCACTGCCCATCATTCCGCGAGCCTGTCGTCGTTTCATCGAGTCAGAATCGCCAAAAGCATCACTGTTATGACCGAATGAACTCACAGAATCATGTGAGCCCGTCGGCGCAGATGGTTGAGGAGACCTCGAGTGAGATGCAGATGCCGACGGCTTAGAGTGTCCCGTGGCGGAGAAAACGGAAGTAGAGCTGATGAAATTGTTGATCAGGCACTGGTGTTGATTGAGGTCTAACTGACGCGAAAGCCCAAACTCACCCTTGTTGTGGCGGGTTCGACGAACTCTGACGACCAGAGGATGATGGCTGGCTTGTCCTTCGGTTGCTGGGGACATCCCAGCCGGTCTGCTTGTCGTACCCAGGAATAAGAATTTGATTCTTTCCCTTATAACTCTCCTGAAGATAACAAGTAAAGTAAGATTCTGAACGATCATCATGAATCAATAAACTTACGCCGTGTTCGTATGGGATGAAAGACGAGCTTTTTGACGATGGCATTGCGGTTTCTGGTTCGTCTGCTGCTTCACTGGGAGGACGGGGACGTTTCTGAGGAGTCACCAGAGCGTTGACGAGCGATTTTATATGCCACAAAAGCAATTAGTATTACCGCAGCATCAACAAAAAGGAAGTCACTGAAAAGGCTCACCTTACGCACCCGGCGCGAGCCAGAAGCTGCGGTTACTGTTCCTGCACCTCGTCTCGCTGATTTCGACCCAGATGTCGTGCGTTCGGCGGGAGACATGAGACGGCGGTGTTTCACCGCCGAATATCTCAATGCACCAACGCGAATATCAAGAATTGCCGACTGAGAAAGCTGGGATACGCCCTCAGCAGGATTATCATATCCTTTTAACCAGTGAGAACCAGATGACGGCGGTGCCGCCTTGCATCGCTGAATCGAGATGCCTATGCAAGTGCGCGCGCAAGAAGTAGAACGGCACAGCAAAGAGTCACCCTCCGGTTTCCATATTCCAGCTGGTAGAGCTACTGGCCCGCAGCGCGCCGACTCTCTTTTCTTAGAGGTAAGTGGATACCGATCTGCGTAAGAGAACCATTTAGAGACGCTTGAAAGTTCACGTCGCATCGGAGAATATATTCGGATCACCTCGGCTGCATCGGTAGAGCTGACACCGACATCGCGACTCCTCTCCCGCCACCAACGGTACGCCTTTAATTTGTTGCTTTGACCTGGGAAAAGACGAGGCAATGGTAGAAGAAGAAAACTCTTAGCTCCGAGGTCATGCGAAGGAAGTTGGAATCATTTTGGTATATAGAAATCAATACTCACAATGTCACGCCAACAATCGTCGACCGAGTCCCATAAGGATACATGTGTACGACTGTTGATCCCGATCGAGACATGTTGCTGTAAAAGGATTTTTGACTTTGTCTGACATAAACAACAATTGAGTTACGAACGCGGATGTTGATTCGCTTGCAAGCCTTGTCCAGCCTTCAGTCGATGGGTCGAGTGATTGAAACTTGAAGATGAGATTGCCTTGTCTTTCGCCTCGTTGACTCGACCATTGCAAATACTCGTCGCACCAGGCCGAGTGTTTCCAAACGATCAAGTTCAATTGTAATATCAGTTGTGGCGAGTTTGCGGATCGGTCATCGGTTGAGACCTGTATCTTCTCCACTTGTTGGCTCCATTCGTCGAAAATTAGGCCCGCGCCGATCTTGACCCTGTGCATGTTCGCGTTCACAGCAGCAGACGAGAAAAGAAACTAAGAGACATGATTTCAGTTTTTGTTCAGGATGAAATATCGCGAAGAAATCCTTACTGCGCAGTAAGAGAATGGATTTATGTATAAGGCCTCAGGAACCCTAAGACGAAAGCGCTGCAGAAATGTAGAAAAGCACCTTGTAGTGTAGTAGGGTTGATTGAGTTCTTTTCAGCGAATGCGTAGTAAGTATGCGTTACACGGTTCCGCACACGCACAGATATCCCGCAAGTCAATCAAGCAGGAGCGCACGAGTTTCATTATGCATCGCTCTTCGATAAATCAGAGGAAGCTCTTGATCTCTCGCATTACGTGGATGGAGTAATTCAAAGCTCGATCACTGACGCCCAAAGTCTGCAAAACCGAAAATCAGACCGGGTAAGTATGTACTGTTCTCCGAGACCATACCTAAAGAAAAGATGCCAACACCGCCTTTCCTTTGCTTCGTGATCGTAAATCCTATGCACCGACAAGAAGTAATCCGGAGTGATAGATCTATTCGTGTAACAGGGGGATGTGCGGTTTTGTCCTTCTGTGGTAAAACTGTAAGAGAATGATAGGAGCAGAGTCAGAAGAGTTGCTGGTTGCGTCTGACAGCAACTATTGGGATTCAGAATCCTACTTTGCAACCCCCGAGTCAACATCAAACATCAAACTCCCAGCGTGTCGGTCGGACTCATACTCCATCCTCGAGATGACATGTGATATGGAGCGCATCGTCTTGACATTGGATAGGTGTATTTGTCTTTCAAGCAGGCTTTCAGCTATCGTTGGGTCCGCTAAGAGATTTTCGTTCCACGCACCAATTTGAATCGACCAAATACCCACGTTTAGCAACCCCCGTCTTTTCATTCGCATCCAAAATCTATCGGCCAAGTGACTCCCAGTTCGCAATGCTCAGAAACAACGGAAGGAATCCAAACATCCTCCCGAGAGTGTCACAGGATGGGAATTTGACCTGGTGACTTGTGAGCCCGTTGTTCAGCCATGTGGAAAGGCGGACCACGCACCGACCGACAATCCTCTCTTTTTTTCGTATTTTTGTGAGCATTGACCAACGTGATGAGCGATTGTGAGCCGCAAAAAGACGAAAGACAGGTTTGTCGTTGTTTGAGGACATTGTGGTGGAAGGAAAAAGTGTGGCCGTCGCGCAAAGCACGCTAAGCCCGCATCGACCACATTTGGACGACATGGTCTTCGTCACTGGCCACAACGTCGAGCGGCAACCACGGCGGGAACAAGGGGCGATAGACTGCCAGCTGGCATTCCGACTCTCTTTCCATCGAACCACCATCTCATTAACGACGAAATAAACTCGAACTACTGGAAGACTACGTCCGCAGACATCCTCTCCTCGTCTTCCCCGCCAGTTTGAAGCGCATCGGGAGTGCATCTCGTCCACCACCTGCTGCTAACGTCAGGGTGGCCTTGCTGACACTTTCTGTCGCCAAACGCACCCAACGGCGGGCCTGGACCGGTGAATGAACGTGAGTTGCCTTGCCGGATGTCTGCGAACTGTACTGACACCTTAAACACGTTGTTTTCGTGCGCTCGAAGTGACGAAGACGACCTCGTTTCCGTTGCTTTGCTCCGTCGTGCGCTCATACTTCCTTACAAGTTCGGTGCGGAAGGGCGGAAGACTGAATTCAAGAATATAATTCGCATGGCAAACAGCTGCTCTCGGCGTGTATTCTAACTCCGTTGTCGTCAGCCTGTCGTACGTACCCCGTATGTTTCTGTATGCGCTTGAAATGACGGCCTTCATCCTCCCCGTAAACACACCCTAGTCATCCTTATATGCCGCCCCCTACCTACACGGCCCCCCGCAAGCGATTTAGTTCCCATCCCCAAGTCCCCGTGTCTTTACTTTCGAGAAATTTCGCTCTCGAGCAATATAAAGGTCCGCAGAAGTTCATTTCATATACGCCTCTCGTCTAACTCCCTCTCCTGGACAGAACTTCTCCACGTTGGCTCCCGGGCTTACGTGAACGTCGCGTGAAGCACAACGTCAGGCTGAGGGCTACTCTCGCACTCTCCCCTTCATCTCTCCCCTCTTCTTCTTCACCCATCCGCTCCGTACTTGTGATGGAGAACGTGACCGACTCTACTTCTCAACCTTCAACACCCACCCTTGCGCCTCGCTCGCGACGCGTGTGCGGTTTTCTCTCACCCACACCCATGAATTACCTCGTCGATTCTCCTCCCGCAAGTCCTCAAGAAGGAACCTTCCGGCCAACCAGCCCCGCCAGGACGCCCCCTCCGCCCCCTCCTCCACGCTCGCCTTTGCGCCCCTCTCCGAAGAGCGTCTCTTCATTCACGACTCTCATCGATAGCTACGCAAGACGTGACACGACATTAGTCGAGGGTTATACAAGGAGAGACACGTTTACGGCAGCAACGAACTCCTCGGAATCTGACCGGATGCCTGGCCGTAATCGCAGCCGTTCTGTAGGATCTCTGACTGCCCTCAATGCCCTCCTCGATATGTACGCCTTAAACTCCCCCTCATCCTTACCACCTGAAAGCCCCGAATCCATTGGAACAATCCCTGATGAATACTCGCCTTTGGATAGGGTTCGGGAAGAGAAACCTCTGCCATCGATTCCTCCGAAGGACGAGCTACCCGAAGAAGAAATTGACGACGACGACGAATCCTCGTTGGGATCCCTGACGGCAACAAATCAAAGCGTAGATACTTCGGAAACATCGACCATCTCGACTCTTCCTACAGCTACCCCTCGCGTGTCCAAGCGCATACATGCTCTAAACGAACTACTATCGTCGGAGAGAGCGTACGCGTCCGACCTTGCGTTTATTCGTGATGTCCACATTCCGCTTGCGTTAGGTAAGTTGTGGAGTTCACTCCGTTATCGATATGTTTCTGACCATTGCACGTACACTATTCGACACCCTCGGTCCTTGTACCCTCAGGCGAGCGTGCCCCATTTCACTATCCACTTCCAGCCACGCCTCCAAGCTCATCGGGGTCATCAACGCGGACAGTTTCCACCGCATCCGATGCTTCGTCAACCTCCAGTCACGGAGCTCCTATGTCGACGGAAGACGTTCGGATGATCTTCTCCAATGTCGGAGAGTTGGCATTATTTGCCGGTGAATTGTCCGAAAGGTTAGAAGAAGCGTTGGGTGACGTATTGGAAGGCGGGGAGGGCGAAGACCGCGTCGGAGAATTGTTTTTAGAAATCGTGAGTTTCCTTCCGTGATGCTTTGCTTCGGCAGTGCTGAGAACGCGACTGCACGTTAGATCCCCAAAATGGAACCCTTCTACCGAGTGTACATCACCCGACATCCGATGGCTCTCCAACACCTTCATTCATTACCGAAGACTCCAGCGTTGAATGCCTATTTCGCCAGGACGCAAGGCATGGCATCTTCTATCACGCATTCTTGGGATCTCCCCTCGCTTCTTATCAAGCCAGTTCAGCGGCTGTTGAAATACCCTCTTCTTCTGGCAGCGATAATCGAGCAAACTCCTGACGATCATGGAGACAAGGAGAATCTGAAGGCAGCGATGGAGAAGATGGAGGAGGTCGCTCGGGGTGTCAACGAAGGTCGCAGGCGTATCGAAATTGTGAAAGAGATCCTCACGGGGAAGACGGATATGGGCGTCTCCAACGGCGTGAAGAAGAAGATGAGCACGGGCAAGTCTGCTTCTGCCACGCTCGGGCGTATGAAGAGCATGGGTTTGCGTAATCATAGGCCCAAGGAGGACAACGAAGCCGTTGCGCGGGTGGCGGCATACGAGAAGAAACTCAAGGAATGTGATGCGTTCGTGCGCGAGTTTGCGAAGGACATCGTGAGCTGGGCTGCGTGTGTCAAGAAGTCGATAGAGCACCTTCGGGAATGGGCGTTGTGCTTTGCTCGGACGATAGGCATCAGCAACGAAACCCCCTCGGAGGCATTCTCGGCGTTCTTGGACGTCCTTGATGTGCGGTTGACTCCCCTTTGTGACGAGCTCGCGGACGTCGTCGGGAAAGAGCTTCTTCCCCAGCTCGCCCGGCTTTTAGACACCTCGAAGTCGCCTTTACGGCTGCTCACTGCTATGCATAATCTTGAGACCCTCCACTTCGCTCTCCTCAATGTCAACTACTCTAAGAGTCGCCCACCACCTGCCATGGTCGAGGCGTCGCAGAACTATATTGCCCTTCGCAGTCAGCTGAATGCCGAGCTACCCGCGTATCTGAAACTTCTCGACGCTGGGATTGTGCGCTGCATTCGGTGGTTTGCTGCTCGCCAAACAGAGTTCTGGGTCACAGTGAGAGACCAGTGGGCGACGCTATGGGAATGCTTGAGGATGGAGGGTGAAACCAACGCTGGTTGCGAGGAGACTCTGCGGCTTTGGTGGAACAGGTATAGCGAGGTTGATGAGAGGGTCGCTAAACTTTCTCTTCTAAGAAGAGATAGAGTGTACGTTGTCCTTGTCTTTTTGTTTCAATGCATCGTGTCGCTAATCTCCTCTCAAAGAACAAGCATGAGCCAACTCGTGCCCTTACCATCATCGCCAACACCATCTTCATCTTCATCACGCCCAGGTTCGAATCGCCACCGAAGCTTCGGGTCCATGGATGCCATTCCTATACCTGACATTACTGACAGGTTACACCGATCCCCCTCTACGGAAAGTTTTCCGACGACGAATATTAGGGCTAAGTCGCGGACCCGGACGCCGGATAGCCTGAGGCGAAGCGCAAGATCAAACACCGCGCCGCTTCCCGGTTCCTCGTCGTCGTCAACTCTAAACATGTACCCGTCACCTTATTCACATGGGCAGCACTCGCGAGAAAACTCCGATTGGGGAGAAACCAGGAGCATGAACGACTCACAGGGCCGCAAATCCCGTAGCTCAAGCTTCAGTCGGAGGCTTAGCGAGTCGCTAAGGGCACCATTAAGGCGGTCGCCCTCCCACAAATCAATTGGATCTACAACGAGCGGGAAGTCGCATGTAGAGGCGTCTGCGCCTCCCGTGCCCCTGTCGCTCGCAGAATGGCCTGCAGCGTACGCCGTTGTGGTCGTTCATCCGTTCGAAACCCGAGATGTCATATATCGGGAACACCCCTTCTTCCAACTTCAGATAGATGACATCTATGATGTCCTCGACGATGCTGGGCACCCGTCAAAATGCGAAGGCCTACCGTTGCATGTGGACGATATGTCGGACAGTCTTCTTCTGGTCAGAAGTGAATATGGTGAAATTGGTTGGGCGCTTGCAAGTTTCGTCGTCCCGATAGCTTGATCTAATATGCTTTCTTCGCTGTTTCATCGCTTTGCTTTCTTGTTTTCCCCATCTTGTCTAGTGATCTTTCGTTCTGGATGTTATCTCTGTCGCGCTTGGATTTTGTTTTTTCCTGTCTTGAATTCACGTGTACTCTTTTTGCATGCGCCTCATGTAGCGATATATACTAGTGTACCATAGATACGTTCTCTTACTCATGTTACCCTTTCTCTGTAGAAATGAAATGAAACATTTGTCACTGTAGATTAATGCTCGGTGCGTGACACGCCGCGATCCCCGGGTTCAAGGTAGCATGTTGTCTGTTGCAGTGTCACGACGTAATCGATAGGGACGAGAAGCAGTGGGCTTTCGGTATAAACATTAACCGCTTGTCACGAATTCTTGCGCACGGTGCTATCACCTTGGTGAATATTGCGCAGGTAATAAAGGATCTGAGCGCTGAGCACACATGTTTGGAATTTACAAGATGATTGGTCACGTTGGTCGACGAGCAGATACACCGGTAATGATTTACATCCGCAGATTGAACGACTTGGATACAAGTACAGATTCAATGCGGACTCCAGCGCTTCGACTCGGACTCGTACACATGTCATATTTGAAACACTCGCCACCGCTTATTCCACTGGATCGATTCGCTTTATGCGGAACAATGGAGAAACGCGTCGACGCAAGCAATTCTCTTGAAAGAGGCTTGAGATATAGATTTCGTACACTTTAGAAGCTGCAGGACTATAAGTTAATCAGTCAATTGGTAAGTCTTATTAGAGTTGGAACCCGAACCGGAGTGTGCGCGCATGCTGTCTACAGCTTCGCTTTGTCCCTTTTACCCAAGACCGCCTCTGCAGCCCGACGACCGTCAGCCTCCCAATCATCCCAACACATGACGAAAAATAAATCGTCGACGCCAGGAAGGCCGATCCTATCGCCTTTTCGCGGCGCCTTTCCGTTTCCTACTTTTCCATCGTGCGCTACACGGTTCCATCTCTTCATCGACTCCAGCCGGGAACCAAGCGCTAAGGGGATCACCTGCGGTAGGCGATTGTTCGCATGTGCGGTCCACCCGACCTTTCGAAGGCCCAAGCCCGGGACTTGATCCGTAGGTACGTTCAAGCAGTAGCGCATGAGCATTGCGACCGTTTCAAGGGCTCTGGATTTTCCTCGGAAATTCTGAAAGGTCAGCCCCATACCAATCTCCGCCGTCAGTGTCTCCTCACTGCATTCGATCAGTGCAATCACTCCTCCTACTTCCCAATTTCCGATGCCGTCAGCGTACAGCGCGGTGTACGCCATGTAGAATGGATTTCGGCGGAAAGTGAGCTCAAACCAAGCGAGCATGCCCTCGAGCGTCTTCGGTATGGGAAATCGCATATACTGGAAATCCTCCGGATGATGCCGTGCATGCTCGAAGAGCTTCTCCGCGTGTAGTCGAGGAATGAAAGGAACGAGCGCCAGGGACTTGTTGCGCAGAGCCTCTGGGAGATAAGGAAAACAGAAGTTCACGTCGTACGGATGAGGTCCGTACAACTCAGATTCTGGAAGCGTCTGTTCGAAAATTCGGGGTTGGGGTTCGTAGGCATTGCACCAACTACCCACGTTGTCCTCGCCGGGGATTTCGTGAGCAGGGCCCACTAGCCCTGTCGAACAGGACACGCACGAGGCCTCGAAAGCTCTGTTGTCGCACTGTGCAATGGCTAGAGCGTCCGCCTTTGCATGCCCTTTGCTTATCTTCATGTCCCGTCGTCGTTGTCGTATAGAAACACCGCGACTGCGCTGGGGTTTTCCAGACTGATATAATATCATCGTTAAGGCCAGCAAACTACAAAAGAGGTATCAGTGCGCAAGTAAGGCTTATAATAGATGTCTCGCCTTTACTGAGGCTGTCACTATGGCCAACTTTCCCTCATAAACCCAGGCAAACACTTTCAGATCGGCATCCCGCGAGTGACTGATCGAGAGGAACTATCGGCGAGAGACGACTCAAAAACAAAGGTTACAGCGCTTAGAAGGGTATCCCAGTATACGAAAAATGGATCCTCGGAGTTTGTCAATCCAAAGCTAGAGCTCTGCTGGGGCGAATAGACCGAGCCTCGTTTGCCTTGTGTCTGCGCTGTATCTGCGAACCTGTGATCGAGAGTACCTTGATCATCATCAGTCGCAACAACCCATTAATAGCCGAGTGAATTCGTACCCGTCTCTCTTCTGGCTGCCTAGCGTCAAACAGAAGAGCAAATTTGATGTCGCAGGACGATCAGGGGCGGTTACTAGTATTCTGAAAGTGATTCGAACGGCCTCCAGGTTGTTGAAGTCGTCTTTGACGACGACTCGACGAGAAAAGTACGAATCTGTATTCATGGATACCCAAAACTTGCAAAATTGAAGAAGTCAATATTTAAGAGAAGAAAAGGCTTACGATATCGTCATCTCTTCCTTTTACATTGAGGATGGCCGAACTTGCAAGCCATTACATGTACGAACTCGGTTTTTTTTCCTGATTTGACGCGTCGGACTCAGCGAGACCTGTCGTATCGGATGCGAAGGGGCCGCAGATTGAAAGAATTGATCGCATGTCCCATGTCGTTTTGATTCGCGGAGCTAGGGCACATATCTGAGTGATTTTCAGGAGAAAATTTGACGGCGACTTGGTAGGGTCAACGTTGGGATCGCCGGTTCAGGCAAGGCAGATACCCGCCCTGGACCGGGATTTGCCGGTGGAACTTTTACGCCAAAACTTGAAAAAGCACTTCCACGTGGCTTTGCTTCCGACTTCTATGTCCCCTCCGACGCCTTCGACTTTTTTGCCCGCCTTGAACATGAGTGCAGGGACGAATTGATGACATGTCGGTCATCTGAACCCAAGAGAAACAGACCTTCGAACTTTGCGTTTCACGGAGCCATCAAGAACATTCCAAACCCAAGTTCATTGTACGATCGTCGGGAAATTTCCCGCGTACGGCGCTTCCTGGATTCGAAGAACTACCGTTTTTCTCATTCCTTGAGACAAAAGAGTAAGTTATCATAAATTTAACGACTGCTAAACTGTCCTTTTGGATGGCGTGAAACATCTACACGTCTAAAGATCTAAATAATTCCGCACTCGCCGATCCATGAGGCCAGGATGGGACAGCACGTTGCGTCTACTCGGGCGAACAAGAAGTCAGGACAGCTCCAGACGGCGCCAGAACAAGATGCCTTTCAACCCCCCTGCCATCGTATATGACGAGAAGTTGATGAAGAGATCGCTCTTTGCTATATTCGTACTCGCCACACCCTAGGGCACCACGGACGGACCTCCTCATTCAATCCGCATCACACAACCCGCCGTGGCGACGGTCGAATCTCGCTCGGGCTTACAGCGAAGCAATAGCCTGTTCTAGGGATATCAAAGGGAATCAGGGTCTCACTTCAAAAGACGGAACGCTCAGCTATAGGTCGGATACTTTCGAAAAGTAATTGTTCGTTCGCTTGCGAAGTCCCTGCTTTAAACTGACGCAACCTTGTTAGGTATATATATCATTCTTTTTAATGAACGGGTTCTCCGAAGATACATTCGTAACGACGTGCACGATTTCTCGTTCCAATACGGTTTATTCTTTTCCGCTTGATGGCGCAGCTTTAGCCATGTATCTGGGTCGAAATTGCTCGATCACTCGACTCGCATTGTCGATCCCCTTCCCTAAGTCATGAGTGTGCGTATATGATATTTTCAGACTTCCCCTGACAATCTGATTCTCGCGACAGCGCCAGTGCGTGGATGCCCAGCTGGTGATTAAGTTCGGAAGGGTATGTGTTTCACCGTTACCCTTTAGCCCCCTCTCACGCCATGCCAGCGTACAACCATTTCCCCCCGACTTCGACAGGTCGGTGGAGCGCGCGAACCTGCAGTTCGCGTAAGTCGGGCATTCAAGCGCCTCAGATCTAGCAGGAGAGATTCGCGCGCGTCCTCCGTCATATAGGATTCGAGTACATCATCCCGCCGACGGAGATGGAGCGTGGCCGTGTCGCCCGCGAACGGCGAGGTGGGTTCTCATACGGCGCACCTTCGCAGAATGCGAAGTTTGATTTGTTCCTGGCTACTACCGTGGAGGAAGTACTGAATTGTTACGGCGTGTGCCGCGGTGTCGGCAAGCCCAAACAAAATAATTTAGGTTTGGAATAGCTGGACGTGATTTGCGCAAGTAAACCCAAGGCGGAGCTTTGCATCTGACCACGATGTCGCTTCACAACCTCGGTACGCAACCATATTCTTCTTTCATATCATTCTTTTAATTCTTATATTCGAAGATGAATTATTCGAGGTTTAAATGTCATATATATAGGCGGCGTCTTCGAAACTAACGTCTCGACATCCCCTCTTCCCCCCTCTTCCATACACCTTTGGTCGAGGACGTCGAGGTGACTTCTGCCTTTCTATCTTCTCGACCTCATCGCCCGATCATCGTGAAGCTCGACTCTCGTCGTCGTCGTCGCTGAGCATTGGAGGGAATCAGCCTTGTCATCTTCCCCGCAGTAAGTGATCGGGCTCTCCTAGATGTCTCTCTATCTTCTGACTCCATTGACACAGACGCCATGGATCAGTTCCAGCCCTCGGACGATGCAACGAACCAGGTTGCAAGCGGCGCCCAGGCCCCTCTCGCTGTCGCCACCGTGAGCGACCATCAGGCCTCGAGAACCAGAAGGTCTGGTGCCCAAGGAGGGGTGAGGATTTTGGAGCCCAACTTCGTAAGTCCGCCCCAGTCATAATTTTAGAGATCCTTGTCTCTCAACTCAAGCTTAATTCTGTAGAAACGGCCTCGTCAGAGGATCGAGACGAATCCCATTGGAATACCGCTGGATCAATGGGTCTCGTCGACGGGCCCTAGTGACGCGTCATCAGGCCCAAACGTGCCCGTACACGGTCTTGATCCACAGCCAGTCGCGCCGGTGGTTAGGACGAACAACGTCAACGCGAACGCAGTTCTACAGCAGGTGCCGAGGAGTCAGCTGGAGCAAGGGATCGTTGGACAAATGTGCGCCCCCCGTTTTTCGTTTGTTGTGCGCCGCCTGACTCACTCACAATAGTGCCAGGCAAGGCAGCGGCGGTCATCAGGCCAATGCAGCTGCGCGCATCGCGGGCGACGTTGGGAATCCTGCGAGCGTGCAGCATTCCGCAGCAGCCTCGCCGATCACCATCCCAGGTATGCATCGTCGTCTTGTGGTTCGTGAACACCTGTGACATTTTTCGTTTTTAGCCCCGCCTCCAAGGCCCCGTCAAGAGAACGCTATACCCCAGTTCCCAGCGTTCGTCCACAGCAATAACAACACCGGCGCGGTCGGGAACGACATGCAGGACAACGTCGGGAACTACTCTCACTTCCAAAGCGTCGCTTGCACTCACCCCGCATTCGACAACAACACAAGCAGCGCAGGATGTCCGGTTCCTTGCTTGATGATAGATAATCTCAGCATCGTTCGATGCGAGGGGGACTGTGGTCAGTATCTCTTGATGCGTGACATTGGCAAGCAACTTCAGGTGCAGGGGCACATCAGCAAGGATACAATCCTCTCGCTCTTCCAGGATTTTGCTGGGCAACTTCAAGGAGGTTCGGGAAGGGAATCCACATCCCAAGAGCAGTATGTCCTATGCGGCCCAAGCGTGAAGAAAAACCTTTACTGATAGTGTACTACAGGTCGCCGTCCGAAGAGCTGGCACATGGCGTCGGCAACATGGCATTTCGCTCTCAAAACTCGCAATGGGCGACCCCCGATTCGGTAACGTCACTTCTCTTGCTGCAATCTTTCAGCTGCGCATCTGACATCAGCAACATCGTTCCCAGTCTTCTAGCTCATCGCCCTACTCGTCGTCGCCCTACTCGTACAACAGTGCGTGAGCACGGCGTTGTTCCGACCAGAAACTCGGGACAAAACTTCACACAAAAGGCGCGACATCGCGCTATCACCAAAAATCGCATTGAGCGACATCATGGTCATGTACGATACTTTGTATTGTCACATACATGTCCAAAATTTCAAGCGCTCTAGCTAATGTTTCGAGTATTAGGCCTTCGTCTTCGATAGTTTTCTGTCATCTAATTTTTTGAAGTTAGTTTGAAATGGTGAATCTGGCATTCGTCATTACGACTCTGGCGTTTGCATACCGAAGAGCTCAGGACAATAGATTTCAGTTTTGCGTGCATTATCGGTCCTGCCGTTCTTCTGGTCCATGCTATTGTATGCATTTCTAATTCGGAGGGATGAACTCCCACCCCGGATTTATAGGATTCAGGGTACGAAGACATCCTAAGATATTGGCAGTACAGCGGTCATGAGGCTGCGGCGCGAAATCTCGACTCTCGAGTCGTGATACTTACATGTAAGAGGTGGGATGTATGACCAGAAGAGAACGAGAGCAATTCTCTTACGCGTTCCTGGAGTGTCCTCCTTGACGACTTATTTTTGTACAACAGAATTTTTATGACCGTGGTTCATCTGTGGTTTATATTACCGGGCACGCTTACAGCTGAGGAGAAACAAGGAGATTCAGGAAGACGAATTGACGAGTTTGCTAGCATGCAAAATAAAAAGACGAGCAATCAACGCTTGGATGAGGTAAACCACGGCCGAAAAGCCGAGCATCGGAGTTCAAAACTCAGAAATGTGATTGGACTGGTTGAAAGTCCGTCGCGGCCCTCCCTTCGGCCGTGTAAACTAGAAAATGATAAATTAGTAAAATGAGGACTTGAAAAGCACCATAGGGCGTCATACCCTATGAAGTGTGGAGCCAAAGGCCCTCTCCAAGGCCTTTTAAGTTGATTGCATCTTATGGAAGCTTATCCTTCGAGGCTCCGACCAAGCAGTACTAGTGCGTGCACACCTGTCTGTCAGGGCACGCGTTTTGGGCGTGGACGGTGAAATTACCATCGGTAAAATAGTCTAGTCAGTTGATATTCTCCCGAGATGTCATGGTGGCGAGGACTCTGTGATGCAATGCGTCACCTTGAAAGTTGTGGAAATAAGGACTCCAAGCCAGACGATTTCCAACATATATGCATGTTTTGATGAACCTAACAACTCAACGACCTCGTTTGAGCACCAAGTCCACAAGCCAGTGAAAAATGTTAGAGTAACTCCCTTTCTTGCGATCGAAGTAATAATACTGCAAATGTGATGCACGAGTTTTCTACAGAATGAGACGTCACAGATTCGATGATCAGAGGTGCATAGATTGAAATTACCTTTAGACCTTCCGACGTAAGTAAAGCGCATTGCTTTTATACAGTTTGCACCTCCGCACAAGCCGGGCCTCGCTGGCGACACGTTGCCTACGTGCATTTTGCGTTCCCTTACCGCGTTGGACAACGCATTCATATCGCTTCGGGCTTCAAGTGTCTCGTCTCGACCTGCCTGGTCAGTGGCTTACTCGCCCACCTTATTACAGTCCAGATGCAAATTTCCTTGTTGCCTTGACGCCTGACACGTAAAGCTCTGGCTGCTGTCGTTCGGCCGACTAAATTACTGTACCCTTTCGATCAATTCTGCCCGTCACGCATCACAGGGCCCTCCGCCGAAAAGAAATCGGTACGTTCGTCACTCGTTACAAAGGCTTCTGCCGAAGCAAAATTTCGTTGTCACAGGCAGATTTCTGTACATGTAGGTCAAATTTTGGCCGGCGCCGCTTTGCAGCGCAGAACTCACCCAACATTGTCACGCCGTAATCTTGAGCAGCAGAACTGCAGAAACTGATTTTAATGTCACGGTCACAACCCCCTGCAGAACTGTTCGAAAGGGTACAGTACTCCAAAAGCTCAGGCGAAGGAGCCATACTATGTGCGCTGGCGTTTTCAAACTTATTTACGTAGTAGAGTCTTGGTAAGGATTGAGTTGGAGAAACAGTGGCTAGAGTATCTCACCTTTTACTAATCTACATCATGGGTGCCAGTGAGACTTCCATATTCGTCGATCCTGGAAGAGGGTTTCTCAGTTATTAATGAAATTAATAGGAAAGGTCACCTTGAAGGGGCCAAAAGAAGCCTGGTCGCTCACCTTGCAGAGGATCAAACCAAAATGAAGATCGTCGGCAAAGCTTACAGCAGTCGGTGAGAAGGGCGAGGTCTGACATGATCTGACGTCGTCGGTTGTTCCGATGGTAAACCACCATCGAGTACCAACAACGAGAAAATGTGATACCGATAGACGTCTGGAATAAAAATACTGGAAACCACTGAGCAGATTCTTACCATGGGATACCTAAACGAAACGACTAATGAGTAGACTGAGGCTGCTTTGCGTTCGAAACGACCTTCAGGCCAGGTTGTTCGGGAAAGAGTCATCAAGCTCTTGATGTGGTATTATTGTCGAACGCCAAACACCCTTTGTCTGATGGATTGACTGGATATTTCAGCATGGGTATAACGAAACGAGATCGACAGCTTACTAGGATACCCTCTGACACCCGAGATCACATCGTTCTTGTGGTTAGTTTTTCGTCTCGAAATCCGGATGCCTGCATTTGAAAAATGAGACGATCAAATAGAAATAACTCGAAAGAGCTGACCATCGAATTCTCAAGAACTTGCCTTCGATAAAGCAATTGCGCGCAGGCCTGCCATTGTGAGGGCCTGCGTCGGGAGCAAGGACGTGCGTTCGGTTCCTATTGTGTTTGTTACCACGGGGAAATGCCGATCGCGGCGAGCGGACTTTGAACGATTCGTAGTGCAGTGAACTGCTGTAGGATGCATGTCGTCGAACCTCGTCGAGTCACTCTGTGCTCCCTCCCAACTGAGCAACACAAGCGAACAACTGAATGAAGAAAAACCATGCTAACTTCACCTGCAACAAGCCAGAGGCGAGATCTGTGCTCCGTGTGTATTGTATATAAAGTATGGGGTGCTAACTGCTGACTTTGGCTTGAACACAGGACCAGGAAGAGGGTCGTAGTTCGATAGCACTACAGTCCATTCGACATTTTAGAGGTCCACATCGTCCCAATTTTTTTCCACTTATGCGTATTTCAAACGCGGCTCGAACGCAGATTTTCGCAACAACAGATGCCATTGCACTTGGAATTCTGAGAGTAGATGAAGCGGTGACCGAAATAAGCACCCAGTTAGAGGTCAATCGTCGTCTATCAAGGAACGAGGCTAATGGAACCTCGAGGGGAGACTCATTAGCTCAAAATTGGCGAAAGATACAGAATGTACGCCAATTCTTCGCATATTATGACTTTACTCACTTTTCTTTCGCAGGACCTTCGTACATGGATCGCGGATGCCAATGGTCAGGCAACGAAGAGCGCGACACACGTGTTTGGTGCGGTGACACCGCGATCTGCTTCTTACCTTCTTCTGAACTTTCTTCAGATTTCGTCGAAACCTTCTTGAAAAACCCGGACAACGAACTGGAGCTTACCTCTACGGAGCAGGTGCGTCGAGAACTGTGTTTATGAAATTGTGTGAATCGAAAAGAATTAGATTTTTCACAAATGCCACTTGGATGCAATCACCATTGAGGAGAATCTTACACGGATTCAAAGTGATATCCACAACTATTTGACGACCACTACCCGAGTGTCGGAAGCGGGCAACGATTCTCTTCAGAAAGGCATTCGTGATGTGGAACGGATGATTGGTAGAATACTCGAAGCTAAACCTTCGTAAGAGCTCAAAAGATATCTGATGTGCACCGAAATAACTGTACCGTTCTCAAGCTTGGATACACAGATGGTGGGTTGCTTTACTATTTGACGATTCGGAAAGCACCGGGTTCTTACATTTAATTTAGTCTGCTCTTATACACAGAAGCATTCTGCCCGGCCTAATGGCAGCAATGGCAGCGACTGTACCTCCGGACATCGTACTCCGTTTAGAAAACGTAAGCCGTCGCGCCGTGTAACCCGGGTAGAAACGCAGCTGAATTCATTATTTATAGGCATTTGTGGATAAACGCAAAACACCCTTCACTAGTACAGAAGCGACGGACGACGTTCGATGTTCGTGATTCTCCTTTCTATAATTTACCCAACTATCTAAATGCAAATCTGGTCTATATTAGTCAGAGAAATGGGCTATTTGCAAAACTTCAGTTTACTGAAGTGCGTTCTTGGTGTCACACATAACGTATGTCGCAAATTCATTTTTCCTACGATTGTTACATGATGACCTTTCTTCAAGCTCGAAGTGGATTTGCGAATCGCAGCCCGCCCGTCGATCTCACGAGGAGGTGATGATAACGCGCTTTCGACCCAGGTGAGCATTGACGTCACTTGAAATTTGAGATGTTATTCACACCTCACTTTTCTAGGAGCGCCGTCTCGCCATCACTTTGTACACCTTAGTAAGGGAGTCACTATTGAGATTCACCAGGATTCTCGACGAGGGCAACGCGGGTGATATCGGCGAAGAACGGCGAACTCAAGGCGTGCGGGCATTCTTCACTTCTATTATGTCCAAGATTATGGGCCGATCTCGGCACTAGAGTACTAGAGCCTAACGATTTGTTGTTTCACTTCATGGGACTTGGATTCAGTGTCTATAATTGTATTTTACTCGTCTATTCTATTCTGCGCGGACTTCGATGGCGTTGAACGTCTCGAAAGATTCATGCTATGTATGATACATGTATATAAGCTATTATAAAGTCGCATATAATTGTAATTAATCGATGGTTCAGGGGAATCATCCAACAACAACTTACAGATGACGGTTGTTTGCTCATTACGTAGTCGCATCACCGTCATCCTTGCTTCCAACTTTTTTATATGTACAGATATTGAATAGGGAATTACTGGACGCTACGATAGCAAAATTAAAGATGCAAGGCACAAGAGCAAATGTACTGGAACAGAACCTCAGGCTAAAGCATGCGACACAGGTCTACCTAAGTGCGGGTCCATCGGAAGCGCAAAATATTGAATCCCCTTTGATATTCTGTGTCTGCCAAGACGTTCACGTAGTTTTGAAGAGCTGTCCTCAGATCAGCATATTGACGAGGAAGACTTGAAAATCGTTTGTGGAACAAATTTGGATTCGCGAATGAAGTGACGATTCCCAATTGAGTTGCGATCGTCTGAATGTCGGAGTTGATCTAAAGCATTTCAACCATACGCCCAACGAAATCCGTATAAGATGACGAATCGTTACCCTCTGTAAAACGCTTACCAAGTTCCAAATCGCTTGGCAGTTCAATACGTGGTCGTCCACTACGGTGGAATGTTTCTCGATAGCTTCTCTCATGTACAGTATTTCGCATTTTTCACGTTTCCGCTCTTTCAGAGCCCTGAGCTTGTCTTTTACGTGCTTGCAAGGTTGCGTCTATTTAGCTCGACTTATTATCTGAGAGAAAAGGCGTGGCTCACACTAGTTCCGAGCCGCGCGATCCTGAACTGTGCAAAGCAGGAGCACTTCACGAAGATCAGCAATAGAATTTCTATACTTTGGGGATTAGAAGACTGACAATGCCTTGGAAACTGTTCAAGTTCTTTGAATCAGAAATTTACGATGACCAAACTTCAGCTCAAATATCACGCACCCCGCAGCGACATCGCTGATCACCCTTTCTAGATCTGCGATAGCAATATGCAAGGTATCTATCGTTGCATCGTTGTGTTCCTGACACCGATGCCGGAATGTGCGTATCTGGTCGGAAATGCTCTGGAATGAGTTGGAGACATCGTTTGCTTTTTCTCCTTTGCTTTCAATCTCCTGTTGGAGAGAACGTTAGCCCCGTGGTTCGACTGCGTGAAGTGGAATTTACAGCAATATAATCTGTCAGAAATTTTATCTTTTCTTCCAACTTGTTCGCCGAGTCAAATATAAAGGGTACGACCACTTTCAAGAAGTCTGTGGGGAGAGACTAAATCATGAGAGTTTAAGCAGAAATTTCTTTTCGAAGGTGGAAATACCGTGAACAGAATTTTGGCCTTCAATAGCCTCCTTTTTAGATATAAACAGTCGTTGTCTAAAGTCCTGAAAAAGTGAGAAAAATCTTTGTCAGAGAGATCGTAGACATTCACACATGCAAAGTCCATGCCATTCATTGACTAACCTTCCTGATAATTTCCCATTTCTCTTGAAGCTGCTCTATTGATGAACTGCTTCCACCCAACTCCCCGATGATAGTCGCCACTGCAGCGAAAGCACTTCGAGCGGCAGACACACGGCGGCCAAGATACCGAATCTTGCTATTCAAGTTCTTTGTTATTGTACTGTCTACCGGAGGATTTTTCAGATAGTGGGAGCTTTCGACTTGAATGCCGTTGAAATTCGCTCTGCCAGAGTAGAGAGCGGAGAGGGGGATTTGGGCGCGTGAATTCGGTTCGGTGATAGCTTGAGTCCTATCCTCTTCGTGGATCTGCATGTGGATCTGCATGTCACTTATTGGTGAACTATGCAACCGGGGTTTACTTTGTGCTTGTCGGTTTGGAGAGCCTGTGTCAGGATGGGAAAACACGAGAGGCGGCATCAAAGGAGGACAGGTTTTTGTACCGGATCTAGACCAAAGACGAAGTCAATTAGCAAGTAGAGTCAGATAGAGAAAAGTACCTAGACAGCTGCCTTACGCTCAGATCGACCCAGCGAGACGGGTTTTCTGCGAAGATGGGCGTAAGAGGTCGACGTCTGAGCGTTCATCCTGGGGGCACGGCGAGGTGGGCGAGTGGAGCCACGGTATCAAGGTTATGAAATTATTCAGCACTTCGAACGCCCTTCATTTTAGTTGCAGTGCAGACAGACATACTGTAACATTAGAATTTTTTCCTCCTATGCACAGTCGTCAACTGTACACTGCGAAGTTGGTGTTTGGCTGCATTTTTGCGGAATGCTCCGCGTTGTAGAAGGTTTCGCATGATAAATTTCGACTTGTTGTGGATCTGCGTCGGTTATGTAGACTGGGCGCTTGAGTTTCATACCCATGAGTACTCTGATCTCATTACAGACTGACCTCTTATTAGGACGCAACGAGGCAGGCGGTTCCTGATAGCTGCGTGTATCAGTGCATCAGAAACATAAACATACAAAAAGCAGACCAATCGACGAGGACGCGCTCTCATCGAATGTGACTCCTTGACTTTCGGTTGACGTTTTTGCAGTGATCGTGGTGAAATTTGGTGAGATCCCGTAGATGAGAAATGTCAAAACGTTCGAAGCGTGACGAAGAGCACCATGAATTAGACGTCAAAGATCGTATTTTTCACGTACCGCAAGCCCTGTTTTTCTTGCAAGCCAGTAGTAAAATCAAGGGTTAAGTCACGGTCAAGGGGTAAGTTCACTGCGTCGTACCACATGACAGTGCATCGCAACGTGAAATACGACACCGCCTCACCTTGCTGGTCGTCGGCTTTCGCCGCAATGTGCCGCAATGCCGAAGCCGCTAAACATTGTGCGCGACGAGCCAGTTCGACCACGACCACGACCACGACCGCGACAACGACATCTCCTGTTACTCCCAGCCATCAGACAGAGCTCCGTGCGCTTTAAGAACTTAAGCGTTTCGAGCCGATTTGCAGAGGAATTGACGAGGGTGGTGGGACTCATTGCAGTGGACAATATGGATTATCCTGCAGTTCATCAGGACTCTGAGTCAAACGAGTCTGATCGCTATAATCCAAGGAGTTTTGAACACAGAAAACGTTTTGGCATTACAATCGATAATTACTTGATGCTGGAAAGTTTGGGAACTTGTACGTCATCTTCGTCCAAGAAATATTTCTGTTTCGACTGACTAAAGGATTAGAGGAAAACCGGATTGCGTTCAACCTGCTGCCTGCGACGAGGTGGCATTTGATAACCTTGTGGAGAGAAAGGAGCTTTGTCTGGATCCTAGTCTTCCGGCCGTCGCCTTTCGATCTCCAAGGCGATCATGTTTGAATTTCACACCTGGATATTCCCCAAAGTAATACATTGCTTCGGTACATATCGTCGCCATTGGTGCTTTTCGATGGCTAACCTACTATGCGCTTCACAGAAAGAGTGACTTCTCACTATACCGTTTCCTTCCTTCGTAGAGATTGCTACGAAGATCGGAAAGGACAACATCAATTGCCCTGGTGTTGCTCGTTGGAGGCTCGGACGCGCCTTCGCTCGGACCTGAAAGTATTGAAATACCGATCAGCTGTCTCCCAACTTCAAATTTTCGATCAAACGAGACTGGCTCACTTGAAACTTCATCGCAAGCTCTCGTACAGTAGGTTGGTCATCTTCGATCCATTCCTTGATAACGTCCTAATTTATCTGTTCAAGGGGGGCGCGAGGATGCTGCAGTGCGAATGATTGCGTTTGAGAGAAATGGATCTCGATTTTCAGTCTGAGAGGACAGAGCTTCCACGCTACGTGCTGGCTCTTACGCATCGTGGAGTATGCTAGGCTTATCGCACGCGATCATGAGAATCCTTTGGGCTCTGATGCTTCGAGGTGAGAATGCCTGTTTTTAGTACTTTTTACTTATCCTTGGTACTAAACTTTTCGATCTCTCCTCTGTTTTGTTTCCACTCGAACCTGGTTTGATAAGTTCATCACCAACTGCAAAAATCTTTATTCAACTCTGGAAATCTTCATACCCGCTTGCCAACTACTCGGGGACGCGCACGTGGACTGTACCGCCGGCTTCCCCTTCGACAAGCATCACCACGTCGAGATTGCGCATTTGACTCACTAGGACGAGGCGCTTTCTTGGCGTCGAATCGGTATTAATATTGATGGTCGAGGAAAGTGGTCGCCTCTTGCGGCGGGGTTGAACGAGGATCTCAAAAGGTATGTCATCGTCTCGTGTGGTGGGAGATTTCATTAAACGCAACTCATCAATAGTTTATGAATACAACAGACCCATGGACGGTGTTGGCGCCGGGTCTCGCCGTCAAGTACTCAGGCGCGGTTCCTATCGTGAACTTAGCGGCGACCTCGCGCTGTTGGACGCGGGAACATCGAAACTCTTCTCTTCCCTTTCAATCGCTACGGATAGGAAGATGATTTTTCCTCGGCTGACGCGCCGTGGACATTTCAGTTCCTCGACCTTGAATCTGAAAGCTTTGGATGGATGTTGAAACGAGAAGAGAAAGAGTACGGCGGGTTCTATTTTCCGATTGCCAAAGCGGCGGCCATCTCAAGTCCTCTTCCTCGCTGAATGGCGGCGGCTTGGTCGCCTTTCTTCTGGCGAGGGCTGGTACTTAAGGACCTACCTCGCCAATGCTTTCAACATAGCGGTGTACCTTGGGACGATGCGTTCGGTCTCGCAACCATCGACCTTCCAAGGTACAGGACAAACGCGAACCAAGAATTCCAATCCATGCTTGAATTGCCAGAATACGAGGCGCAAGCTTCGTGTATGTTCTCTCATTTTCATCGGAGAACATCATGCGCTGTGCTCATTCTGTGGTTGATACAGTGCGATGGCGATGGCGTCAATGCTTGTCCCCAGTGCGTGACGAGGAATTTGCAATGCGATTATCCAGAGAAGGTATGTTGTCCGCGTGCACATTCCAGCACCTCGCTCATTGCTACCAGTTTACCACGTACAAGTTCTACGCTCCAAATGATGGTGCTGCAAGTCAAGGACATGTGCATAGGCGGACGCAAATGTTACCGCAGCAGCAACAACCAATCCACGCGACACCTTGTCATACGGATCCTGCGTTGGTACGTATATATCTTCTGAATTTATTCTTCTTCCTCTGATAAATATGATTGCGCTTGTGCAGAACTTGTACTACAACCCGAGGGCCGGAGCAGGAAGCTCTGTGTATCGTACACAACCTCCGTCTAATAATGTCAACCACGTTGTATCCATAGGAGTCCCTTTGGGCCGAGGTGGCCCCAGTCAAGTTCCTTTAGCTCAGCCGGCAGTCAACGGCAACAATTACTTGGTTAGCCTTCAACGAAAACTCTTTACCTCTCCAATCACTTATGAAGAAAATATGCAGCATACCAGCCAGCATCACTACGTTCCACCAACGGCCGGGCCGTCTCAACCGTACGTGAACTCGACGCAGGTGAGCCAGTAGTCATGTGCATAGACTTTTGCCATTAATACTTTCACGTATAGACAACTGCCTATCCCAGCCACGATCGTTCACGAAGACGCAGTGCTTCAAGGAGAATTCATAACAATGTGAGGAATTGTCAACATTCAAGTTGCTTTCATCTTATCACTTCGCACTGATTTCTATGATAGATGCAGAGACGTCGTAATGAAGAGTATTCGCAGGCATGTCTGAATGCTCACGACTTGTTTGCCGGTGAATATAAGTAATAAGGAGCCTATGTACCTACAGAAATAAAAGAACGACCCAATGTAAAAATTACGAAGTGCGGCGAACGCGAAATGCGACAACTTTGTGAAATTCGCAGTGCAATCTGAATGTTGCATTATCCTTGATAGAATACCATTGTCGACAAGATCTTCCTGAGGTAGTTTACACCCGTATGAATCCCGGGCACATGATCGCAATTCCTCTGAACAATTTCTGAACAATTTTTCGCTTCACCGTAACTTTTGACAGCTTCGTGAACTACATGTAGGCAAATCCGGCGTCTGCCCACACCATTCAAGCGGGAGATTTGTTTCTGACTAGAATACTCAGGCTTGCACTGCGATCTGCAAAGCTAAAATCTTCGGCACTGCGATTTTCAGGATTATCGCTCCGTTGTCGGGCGGAACTTTAGATAGGGTTGCTCCACGAAACCTCCTTTTGGCGCACGCGGGGGACTGCATGTGCTCCTCCGAGTCGGTGTCCACCGTCGAGTCTGAACTTTGAAGTGAGTTGCTACGAAATCAACGACGGCCATCACCATGACTGCATAGATTATGAGAACAGGGTGGTAAAGTCGAACGCTTAATTCACATTCTAATCCAATTACTAGTAGGCGCGCTGCTGGCGAGACGATGCGCAGTACTGTATCTCCAATAGGGTAATGAGCGGACTCTCCGTTTCCCCCAAGATTTTTCGCCGACATAGATGTACGAGTGCATTTTGCACTCGGTACCAAACATTTGCAAAGAAACTGAAAGATCAGAATGACCGAGACGATGGCAAAATCTTACCGCAGTCGGTTGGTAGGTTTACGATTGGGTAGGTAGTAGGTGGTGTCAGCGGTGTCCGACAAAAAAGCGACGTCGCGTACGCGGCGTAGTTTCTAAGTTTGTGCCCCACGTGATCACCGTTGCGACCATGGTTTGAGACTTCGCCCTCGATTCCTCGAACACGACGTTGAGCAGCGACCAACGTACACTTCATTCCTCCATGGATTCCTCATATCACACGTTGATGAATCTACGCGCCGAAAAGACGTCAATCTCGATGTGCAGACTCGGAGGGCAATTCCACGTCATGGCCAGCTGGGACCAGCCAAACAACAAGAGAAACCGCGGATCTCATCTCCTATCGCAGCGAGGGATTAATATTGCACCTAAAGGCATCGAATGGAGGCGCTCGGAGATTTGGAACTCAGGCTTAAATGAAACGTCTATCCTTTGCCAAAGGTTCGTAGCATCATCCTTTCACCTCGATGCCCATTTGACACCGAGCACCGAACCGAATTTCGAAGTGAATGTGCTCATCCCATCATTTCCACCAGCAGCTCTTTGTGCTCCAAATCATGGCTTCAACAAAGTTCGTCCAGGTTGTGCTGGATAAAGTTGAAATTTATGGCGAGCGACTTGCACGCGTCATCTCCTTTCCAATTTCCATCCGACAATTGTGAACACCACATATGATATTGAAAATCCTATTGGCCTAGTCCGCCCCGCAGGACGGGACGAGATGAGGTACGGAACTATCATGATGCTTATTGGCGATTGCTCATCGTTGAGTATTCTTAGGGACATTGCACGCGTCAGCGAGATTTCTTTGGACTCCGAAGCGGTGCGTGAGGCGTCAAGGTGAAGATATCTGTTTTTACGTAAGTATCCATGATTCTAAAGCTTACCATCCTCTTCTATCTTCTGTTCCACTTGAAGCTAGGTTCACAATTTCATCACCGGCACCACCTACCATGAATATTTTAATCCATTTCGGTAAGTTGCCGTTCACGTTTTGCCGCAATGTTAACCGCTCGTTCATCACTTGAAGTTAAAACTCGAAACGCTCACGTTGCCGCCGGCTTCTTCTTCGACGATCTTCACCGCTACGAAGATTACTTAGACGAGTCACAAGTGCTAATAGGCGCCCTCCTGGCGTGAAGCCGGCTTTGACTTTCGAGGCAAGTCGTCGCCTCTCGCGCCGGTTGGATAGATAGCTCGGTATGGCTTTGACTCTTACTGATAAGATAGCTTACGAAACACCATACACGGACTGAACATTGATTGTTTATGCGCCGGGTCACACAATTTAGATACTCAGGCGAGCTTTGTGTCGTGAACAAAGCGGCGACCCGGCACCTCTGGATACGAGACGTTGAAGCCTTCATCTACCTCTTTCGATCGTTGCAGATAACACGATGGCTTAGACGGCGACGCGCCGGTTTCTCAAAGTCGAAATATCAAACCTTCCACTGGAAGGCGAAATGAGAAGAAGGCTCAATGTCAAAGAGCGGCGAGTCTTCCGGGTCTTGGGAGGCGGATGAGTCGCCTCTGCACTGACGAGCGTTGTGAAAACTCTTCAAGTACGAAGACCAAACGGTACTTAAGGAATGGGACTCTCCCACTTCAAATCTCTACTTCATCGTGAAGTATTCGGCTTCAATATCTACTATGTCATCATCTTCGAATTGGGAAGGCAAAGGTGGCACGCGAAGCAAGAATACCAATCCATGCACGTATTGTCGGAGTAGCTCACGCAAACTCCGTGTAAGTGTTCACACCAGTTTCTTCAGAAAGCAGAGGATCATACTCATAAAACATATATCCTAAGTGCGATGGTGATGGCGTTAATCCATGTACTAAGTGCAACGATAAAGGAATACCTTGCGAGTATCCAGCGAAGGTACGTTGTTTGATTCTCGTCTCATAACATTAGGTTTACGATCCTTTCAGCACGGCAAATTCAAAGAATATAAAGCAGGCGGATCAAGTCGAAGTCATAACCATTCTCATCATACTGTGACGGTATGTTCAATGATGACTTTGAGCTCGTTTCGCGTCTGATGTGTCACCTTCCATCGTGCAGACTATAATCCTTGATATGCGTTCTGCATCTGAAAGTAGTGCGCATCAAGATGATGTCGCCCACAGAGTATCCAAAATGGCGTACGACAATGTAAGTGTGAATGGCTTTCAATTTTTTTACCTCAGATATTTACGAGATGAATATTAGCTCCAGGACGCTTCACCGATGGTTGAGCCTCTTACTACCAACGACAACGGCAATTACGAAGACTCTTCGGTAACGTGGTCGGCCAGCCATTTCAACGATAACAATCACGCCCAACAACCTGAAAATACAGAACCTTCTGACACTCAGGCCGACACTACTCGGAATGAGGAGTCAGAACGACGCGAGCGTCGTCGAGCTGTAAGCACAAATTATACTGCCTACCATACAGTTGCCCGTCTTTCTCAACCTTGTTTGCAGAGGCGTAGACGAGACAACGAAGAGTATGCAGAGGCATCTCGGGTCGGTCATGATGCTTTCGTTGAGAGGGACCGGAAACAGCGAAAGAGACACTGAAGATGGAGGGTTTGAATACCAGTTGTAGATCGTAGGTAAGCAAATATTCGGTCATGCCTGTACTATGTACTTTAGGTTCGGTAGTACGAGTTCTACATGTACATGGACGAGTGAACGAAATCGCTTTGAAGTATGACTTTGTTGCCCAAATGTTTCGGAGAAAACTTGCCAATCCGTTTGGTACTCGAGATTACCAAAAGCCGGCGCCGTGCGCCTTGCATGTGGAGATAGTTCCGAAGAGGCGATTGCATTGTACCTTCGACCTTTAAAGCGGAAGTAGCCTCGGTCTCATGCACTGCGATCTGCAGAGCTAAAAAGCTTTGGTGCTGAAATTGGCAGGATCGCCGTTCCGCTGTCGGACAGTCAAATTTGCACTGTTCCGCGAAGCTTTTTTGACGCACATGGGGTATTGAGCTGTACGCCGTCGATCTTCGCTATTTATGTCGATCGGATGGAGTTTTTCAACACTGGATCTCTGGAGGGCCCAAGTTCACGCCCTGTATTGATTTGCGCGTGAGCTCGAATTGCTGAGAAAATGGCGACGGCAACCGTCAATATGCAGTGAGAGCGGCGATGTCGTAAACAAGAATGCTTAACTTACTTTATAAGCGCCTTGATAGAGGGAAAGAGGTTGATAGGCGATGCGGAGGAGATGCAAGAGAAGAAGAGTGAGCAAGTTGATTATATTATGATGTATCTTCAATCCAACTTGATGCGCATAGCTGGTGACCTCACTGACCTGACCTCCACTGGCATCCGAGTCCGAGTCATGCTGCACGAATTGCTTGTCGCAGTATCTTCATCTTGAAGGTTTCATCACTTCTAAATTAACGCAGATATCTGTTACTAAGATGCATTTGATGAGCAGTTTGAGAGTAAATTACCGTGGTGGGTCTTTCTGGGTGGATTTGCAACCTGTGCAGTGGATTCGATTCCAGCTCGAGGCCATCCTGATTGTCTGAGTCGTTGGCATGATTTAGATCGGCCTGCGCAGAGCGATTTCTTAGAAGGTAGATTTTAATGGCGGGTATAGAGAAAAAGAAACGAAAAGGACTATTTTCAAAGAAAAGAGTGTGGGGAACAGGGAACCAAGAGATCTCAGATATAGGAAGACGCCACTTGTCGCAGCGCGTCACATCATCGGCAACTGTCGTGGTTGGAAATTTTTTGTGACCGGCCACGACAACGACGACAACGACGAAAGCTCTCGACTGCGGCAAAGCGATGTTTACAATCTCTATCATTTAATGCGCACCCACCGAGCTTAGGAAAGTCAGTTGCAATGTTTTTGGCCACGAAGCACGAGGAAGCAGGCGAGACAAAGGGCAAGGCCACCCACTGGCATGTCCAGCGAAGGCGTCTTTCGTGGACGCACAGGGCGTCGGGATTTCCTATCGCAGTGGATGGCGCCTATAGATTCATGGCGAAAAGGTGCTTGATCTTCAGAGACATTAATGAAGCTGTCAACCTGTGAGAGGTAGGTGCCATCACCTGAACTTCGACTTCCAGTTGACATGATTCAACCACCAGCAGAGACTGCAGAGTGTTCTATTCGCTCTTTCCACCTTTTGACATCTCGCCTATGGCCTGAGTAGTACTTGAGATTGTTGTGGTTGTGCGAGACATGAAGGCGAGCGAGTCACACAAATACGGCGTCTCGTGCTTCAAACACTGAAATAGCGTGCGTCGTCACATTCACCAAGGGGAAACAATCGGGTTGTCGCCCAAACTTCTTTTAAACTGTTCAGCCATGCCGTATACGATCTTGAAGCTTGGAGAGGAAGGAAAGGAAGGAACTTTCATGGACCGACGGTTCAAAGTGAGTGCTCATCATCCGGATCCTCGTCGCTTCGCTTTCTTCGTACAATAAATTCCCTAAAACCTGCGCAACAAATAGGTGAGTACATCTGGGCTTCTCTATAGTCTACTTGCGGCACTCACTGATTGCATAACAGTCGTTGCCTCCGTCGAATACAACATAATGGTATTTGAAGAACCCAAAGAACCTAATGATCTCCAGATGAATTCTTCATCTTTTCGAAACCGATACCGTGTTGAACTTCATCGAATCTTCTATCGTTGATGTAGCTGCAAGGCCCGGTTCGTTTCCAATCTCTGCAATCAAGACCTCCGCGATGGAAAACTATCAATCACCGTCCTTGTGGACTATCCACTGAAAGAGAGAGCGACTCACCTCTGACATCTCCTTTGCATTTTGGGTGAGCGACTTGTCTTATAGCTCATGCAAGTCCTTATCATCTGCTTCTCTTCGTAGTCTTCGTGGCTACAGGTCGTCAAGGAGGTTGTACGGCCCAAAATAACGTTGTCAGCGAATGCAGCTTAGTGCCGACGTGTCAACGGTGACAGCTGGAACGAATTTGATATATCATCAGATGGGCTGGTTTCCTATCCGTCTTCAGACGAATCCGAGCTTTCTTCAGACTACCCATGTCCTGGACTGAAGCCTTTGTCGATCAAGACGATTTCGAGCTGAAAAGACGCGGTACGCCTGCCATAATCATTATTCTTCCCTCTGATCTCGTTTCGAAATCAACTACTCACCTCTGCTGCCCTATCTTCAGCCTTCGGATGCATGCGGCATTGCGAATGCTCGAAACCTCGTGTGCTATCCAGATTGAGGTTCGCCGTCTTTCCTCTGAAAGGCACTGGCGAACTCGCCGTGAAGCTTGTTGTCGTGGAATAACGTTTGTCATCGTGCCCATGCCGTTACCAGTGCTCAACCTGGCGGCCACGACGACGAAGCGTTTCACGAAGGTCCACGATGTCCATCTCGAGCATCGATCAGCTCTCTACGTTCCAAACGCTCCCCGGGGACGGTCGTTCGTCCTGAAGTAATCATGCGCGCCGCGACGGGGACGTTATCTTCTTTGGGCGTAGAGGGAGTTGCGTAGGTGTTGAATTGACTTAGGGTCCTTCGCGCGTTCATTTATCTCTCCATTTGATAGGAAAGGCGAAGACACCTCAAAACATTCACGAAACTTGACTTCGATACAGGCGACCCAGTCTTCATTGGTGTATTGCTTATTGCGGCTTCATACGACCTCCAGAAGAAAACTTAAAGGCCATTCCGTCCGCCGGAGAGGAGTCAGGGAACACGAGGCGCCCGTCTGAGGAAATGGACGAGGAAGGAATACCTGAGGAAGCTTAACATGAAGGCGACGCGTCCTTTGTTGGAACACGGCGGGGAGATCAGAGGTTCGCCTTGCTCGATGACGGCGGAACTGTCGCCTCTCTGGCGACGTTGGAGGCGGTCGGGCAATTCCTGACGAGTATTTAGGTGAGCATCCTCCTCCCTCCCCTCCCTCCTCCCTCCTCCGCCCAACGGGATCGAGTCCTATGGCTCAGGCTTACGTTCAGCAGGATCTTGACGGTTCCGTAGCGGCCAGCTCGCCATCGCCATCTGTCTTGGCTCCAGGGAAAAATAAATATCCCTGTATATCATGTCAAATTTTGAGGAGAAAAGTACGATCCCGTTTGCCGGTCAGGTTTGCTATCCTTTGGCTAACTTCATCGTTACAGTGTGATGGAAAGAATGGGGAACCTTGTTCGCACTGCGTCAAGCGTCGCAAGGAATGTCGCTACTTGACCAAGCGGGTACGCCCTGTTTTACTGTTCGATTCGTGCAACGATACTTATGACTATCACTAAGGAGGTCGGCACATGTTTCATTTCATACAATAACGAAGCACCAGGTGCCGTTGCTGTTGGCACGAGTGGAGCGACTGTCGTACGTACCTTCGATTTTAGTTCTCTTTGCATTCGTTTCTAATATCCGTTCGACGCTCAGAATATTTTGCAAGTACCTGATCCCGGATCGTCGGAAGAAAGCTCCCCCGCATTATTTGCACAAGGCAGTGGCTTCGATGACACTTTCTCCACGGGGCTGGCGATGCCAACAGATGCGTCGCTACAGGTATATCAAGCACAGAACCACACCCACTCTCTTCCTTTTGACGGCGCCTTGGTAAGCGCCCAGTTTATATCACGATTACCCTTCGTGTTTCTTATTTCTTCTGTCTTAGTATGAGTCGAGCGGCTCTTACTATCTGCATGGAGCATCGGAGAGTGAGATGTACGTTACTAACGTTGTGAGTCCTCCCAAAGGCCCATCATCGTGCTGGACCACACTGACGATTCCAAAGGCAGGATCATACGTGAACGACCCCAACCCGAAGGAAGAAGATAAGATGGACGCGGCCATCCCCGACGACCCAACCGACGTTGCAGAAGTTCCAGGAGGTGCAACACTGGAAGGTGAGGCATTCCCGAGTGGGAGCAGGCCTGATGTATACGTGAGTTCCTTATTTGGACATAGCTTCTTTGAATCCCATTGAACACTTTTTTGCGTCAAAATACTAGACATGGAAGGAGAATACCCATGTGTCAAATTTATCGCAATACGGTCTCTATAGCTTCGCCAAAATGCACGAGAGCTGGTCGAAGTGAAGATTCTTGGAGGGGCGACTTAAATCTACCGTTTTATGAAGGGCATTGTATCTTGACCCTGTTGGTCAAGCAGGTTGTACGATCCTACATAAGTCAGTTAAGCATTCACCATGTAAGCATCCGAGAAACGCGTTTCTATTCACCTTCTCTACAACTCCCTTCACCGGGAGCATATCTATTCTACTTGTCCTCCATTATTCTCATAGAAAGTACGCTTGATATTTATAATCATGTACCCTATCTTGCAGCTCTCGATCGTCGATAGCTTCGATAGAATAATCATTACATGTACCAAGGTCGTATGTCTGTACCTATGTATCGTACTTCTCCTATGAAGATGGGTTTCTATTCACGATTCATGATTGTTTGCATCAGGGGCAATTAGTCCGAAGGTCATTTGCCAACCAGCCCCAGCCTCCGGCTCATCCGAGTCGTAGTAGATCCCGTCTTCCGTTCACAAGAGGATTTGTGGGTTGTATTTCCTGGTTCTCAGATCCAGTCGCTTGAGGAAGCATGCCTTGGCACGCTGTATGGGATAGCTCTCGGGCAAAGTTTGAGGTTCGAAGAGAGAAAATTCTCCGTTGTTTTAGGAATTTATACTCAGAGTCAATCCAATAATTAAATTTGAGCGCTTGATTTACAGGAGATCGACGTCTCCGCTTCTGAGGCTGGGTAAATGAACAACGTAAGGATTTGGATTATGAAAAGGGACAAACGGACGTAACTTTATAGCATGAATTTTGGCGATGGAGTTCTTGAACCTTGCTCTTGGAGGCAAATGAAGTTGAAGGTTCCCACTGCAAGCCTTCGTAAGGCCTAAACCTACGACTCGCGGGGAAATCGCAAGATAAATGGAGGATCTCGCAATACATCGAGCTTGAGAATCTCGGGCCAAGGACTCGGAGGAAAGCGTTGTCCGTGTGCCCCCGAGATTCATCTCTCCCTTGCATCTTTGTTGACGCGTTAGACCTGAGATTCGACCTCACCAGCACAACTCGGAGGAGCTTTTCGACGTTGACGCAGACCGCCATCAGGATCGCTCCAAGCCTGTTCATCTCTGTGCCGACGACGATTAAATTTTCCTGTTGATTTTTTCAACTCACAAAAGGTCCACATTCCTTGAGACTCGTGTCTCGGTCGAGATAGGGTCTATAATTGACATTGCACAGGGATCGTACGGATGATTTTCCTAGAACCGTAGATCATTCGAGTCAAAACAGACAAAAGTACAAAAGCTTGCTATAAGTGAGACAGACCTTCTCAGGTTGCTTCCATTGCATGTACCAACAAATCGGGCGAGACGACCTCGAATCGTGGTGTTTCACCTCCCCATTCCATTCGAGTCTCCACGGTCCTGTCGTCATCCTGGATATGCCCCCGGCCCTTGGTCGTATCTAACGTTGAGATTGCTAAATATAAGAGAGGATGTTGGAGTTAGATCTCGCCTCTAATGAACCTGGGACGACTTTCAGCCTGAGCCTGAGGTCGGCGAGGCCACGGGACGTCGTTGACTTGAAGGGGCCCAGCGGCTTGGGGTCATGGAATATTTAATGCCTTCGACGACATATGGTTCAAAATAAGCCAGGTTGATCTTGGATTGAAATGAAAGCCACCTTGAGTGACGAGATGAATGGTGGTGGACTGCAAGATGAAGATTTTGATTCCCGATCTCTTCATTTCTTCCGAATCGAGTTCCTGAAGAGGCAACGCCCTTGTCGCAAGCGACGACGACGACCTCCTTCGTGCTATCTTCCACGTCGCCGAAACCATCCAGATCCATCTTTCTCGAGTCTTATGCTATAGTTGTGGGGGCGTCTTCGCGGATCAGGAGGAAGGGAAAGACGGGTGGAGGTTGTGTCAGGGTGGGCATGAAGAGACGACGACGGCGGGCATTGGGCACTGGTATGGAGCACGAGGTCTGGAACATCCCTAAGCCCATGTTGTCGAGGTGTGAGATTGGGACTTAAGCTTCGTAGCGGAGAGAAGGGGAGAGTTTAATGAAGTGTCAACAGTGAGTTTTCGGTATCACAGGAAAGGTTGATGTCCAGTGTTGAAGCGCAGCAGGTTCGTCGTTGGTGTCCTCGTACATGCCACTAGCTCTGCCTTCCTGACCAAAATTTATTGGTGGACAAACTCAGAGACGATTCTCCGGTCGTCATGAAGACGATGCTTTGGATCTACAAGCGAACTCGTCGATCCGTGCGGCTTGAATCACACTCAGTTAGACGAGAATGACTCGGAGGAGAGGGGGAGACGCACGACGAAGCTTGCTTTCTCTTGCACGTACTTCGAGGGTTGGCATTAAAGGGATGTAGATGAAGGCAAGATTCAGGTGCGTAATGATGCCCTCGATATCCTCAAAGCCCAGTCTTATTTCGTCGGATATTTTTGCCATAGTGCGGTATTGCACCATGATTGTGCTCCTTTGCCTTCGGATCTTGTTTCGCTATTCACCGATCGGTAGGATCTATCTCAAACTGCTCGCACCAATTTCCACCCCACTCACCAGATGAACCGATTCTTATGGATAGAATTGGTGTGATTTCACTTTCGAGATCAAGTTGAGTTCTTCGAGTTCGCCTTGCTCAGCGAAAGCTCAATCAATGATCAGTGCGCGAATTAATCTTTCGATTCCGTCTTGAAATTGATCCCACTTTTATTTCATTTGCAGCGAACGAGCTCGCCTTCAAAGCAGATATTGACCACCCGGACAAGAATTGGTCCTGAAAGACGTAGGTTCGTAAATTTCAAAAGATCAGAATCATTTACGCGCTCACCTTTTCTTTCAAAGACTGATTGTAGGTTGGCTCGTCGAGGACAAGTAAACGGCAGAGAGCCTGAGCCAGGTTGTCACGGTACATGCGAAAAGAAGCTCAAGGTTACTTGACGTCCGTCTTGGAACCCATTGGGACTTTAGTAGAGTTGGAATTCGCGAACAAAACCATTCCTTCACCTTTCAATTACCACTACTACCAACTTGATGACCCAAAGCCGTCGAGGAGAGGAAAAGTTCTCTGGCCGAAGGGACCAAGGGTTGGTAGTTCTCGCGCTGCTTACTCAATCAATCGTTGGGTCTTTAATTTTGATCAGAAAAAATCGATTTTTATTTGTTATTTCAGTTTCCCACTAGTACTGGTACTGGCTACGGCCCTTCACTTTGTAAGAGAACTTACTCCACCTACGTGCCTTTTTTCACAGTTGTTTACGTCAGGGCATTGAATCGACTGAAGTGGACGTTTAGGGGAATGACCGGCTTCAAGCCTGATCCTCGTGCTTGCTTACCCCAATGCTTGAGCTGCATGTTACGGCGGATGCGCCTCTGACACGAACTGTGTTCCGTCGCCGTTTTTGCTCCACAAATGGGTCGATACTCAGAAGGCAACGGACAAAATCTCAGTCTTCCCATTGATGTACACGGCGAAGGCGGCAATAGCGACGGAGGTGCGTCAACGTTCTCTTTTCGTGTAGTCGCCTCTCGGGATGTTTTAATACCGCTCGCGTCCGCTGACAATGTGCTTTCATGAATCTTTGTAGACGAACGTACTCGACGATAATTGACGGCGACGGCTCCCATTTCAGCAATCTGTTCGATGGCGTCTCGAAATATTTCGTTCGAAACAACCCACGAAGTCCTCTGCCACAATCGGCCGTGATGGACCATGCGGCGGGAGGAGGCGAAGGCGATCATAGGCGATCCAAGCAAGAATATGAAGGAAAAGGAGGAGGCGGCGGATGATGTGGTTGTATATTGGGGAACGGCGGCTTCAAATGAGAGGATCTCGATAATCGGACGGCGGCAGCGCCGATTAGCTCGCCACCGCTGGCGGTCGGTACTCGACCTCTCTGATCTCAGTACATAAGAAGACGCTCTCATCGCTCTATGACGGACGATACGGCGACATGACACACCCATACTTGTCGTCGTCGTCGACGAGTGGCACTCGCCCGACTCCTTGTGAGCCTTGTCGAAAACTCAAACGCCGCGTTCGTATTACACCTAACCTGATTTGACCGCAACTAATTCCTGTTCCAGTGCGGCGGTCGACCTGGTCAGCGTTGTTTGTCTTGTGTCAAGCGCGGGATTGAGTGTATATACGAAAAAGTGCGTCCCTTATCTCATTTTCTATATTTTAAATCCGGTTTGATTGTCACATAGAAGGAAACGACATTCATTTACGTCAACCCTATTGAACCTCGTCGACCGCAAAGGCAGGTGTACGAGTGCAAGGCTGGATCGTCCCGCAACCTACGACAACCCACGACGGATTCCCCATCCCCATCACCAACTAAGCCCGGCACGGCCGACATGGCATATGTGCGTAACGCATCGCTATACCACAGTATCGCTCTCTCAACGTGCCCCGTATCCAGAACCTCGTTATTGACCTAGGAGCGCCGATGCAAATGATTCTCATGACATCCCCTTCAAGAGAAAACAACTCTGACAGACGATCAACGATTCCGACTGGGGAGAGAAAGGCGCCAGGCGCTCAATCATCGGCGTCTCAATGCTTTGAAGTCGATGCTTTCGCTGAAATGGGCTATCCCAGGTATGATCCTTCGTCTTCGGCGCCCCGACCCGCGAACGCCCCTCTGGATGGTATCCACAGTGAAAAGAGCGTCATCAACGTCGCGGCGCTCCAGGTGCAGAGTTCGCTTTCGAAGGTTTCGCGTCACGGGAGAGATCGTTCGCATGTAAGTGAATTTGCGATATCATGAAATCAGCGGTAACTTAAATATCATTTTATTAGGAAACAAAGGCTGCGCACAAGGATAATGTATCCTTTGGTGAAGCAGCGCTGCAGGGTATGGAATGCTTTTTCGCCAAGCAGCGGGAAAACGGGTGAGGTTGTACAGTACAGTATGGCAATGTGGTCGAGAAGATCAAGAAAATTAGGATGTTGTATCACAAGGTCTGATCAAGTCCGGCTAGGGTCGAGCGCCTCTTTCGCCGTGCCGTCGTCTTATGTGGGGAACGATGGGCGGTATGAGGTAAAGCGTTATCGGTTCTGAAGTTTCGATTTGTCGAGGGATTTGCCAAGAGCGGGAAATCGAAGTTGCTGAATATCGTGGTCGAAGTCTCAGTTTGCGGGGTAAGCCCGGTGGGGCCGACCCGCTTGCAAGAATGTGAGAGGTCGTATCAATGAAGTGCCAACTGCTGCTGATATTTACCACTTCTAGATTTCATTTAAAATTGACGCTGAATAGAATCCTCGTCCGAGTCACCCGGAACTGCATACACACCAGCGTCAGTATGACTGATTTACCCACCGCTTGCCCTCTTCGAGAGAGATGTGTTCTCATAATCTTGGACACTCGCGTTCTAAAGTCGCTTGCATCAACATTGCATGCGTGAATGATTGTTCAATTTGTTGCGCAGCATTGTCACTTGCACGTGCTCGTACACAGGGGCAGATCTTCAGAACATAAAAACTCGCATCGTTTCGCTGCATACGAACCAACAACTCATTGAAAAGATGTCGTCCAACTCTTCGTCGCTCGACAATCAT
The DNA here is from genome assembly GCA_001020605.1 of Schizopora paradoxa. Taxonomy (NCBI): domain Eukaryota; kingdom Fungi; phylum Basidiomycota; class Agaricomycetes; order Hymenochaetales; family Schizoporaceae; genus Schizopora; species Schizopora paradoxa. Next base: position 66,217 of record KQ086007.1, read on the forward strand.
CTGCCCGCCATCCGAAATCCGAGTGCTTGCGACTCCTGTCGAGAACTCAACAGTGTGCTGTGCCGTCCCGTACGTACCCCGCCTTCAAGGTGCTTGTTCGAGCCATGGTCGACTTTTAATTTCTACAGATACAATGCGACGGTCGAAACGGGGTGGCATGTAGTACTTGTAAGAAGCAAGGGAGGGATTGTAAATTCAAGAATACGGTACGTACCCAGCCTGATACTCTATTCAGCAACCCAGGCCTTTACCTGACCTTCAATAGGATTGGCATTCCATTGCGTATGACTCTCTGAGGGCTTAGGATCGATAGCCACGGTGACAAGGCAGTCTCTCGGATAGGAAAACGAGAAAGTGTACGAATGAAAGAAATGTAAACAAGATATACATATGGATGTACATGTACATAAGATGAAACTCTTTAGCGTGTGAGTAAGGAGGTGTAGCAAGTATTAGCGAAGAATGGATGAAAGAAAAAGGCGGTAGAAAGCACCTCAACTTGAATTACTAGTACTGTAGAGCGAGGGCTTGGTGAAAGCTTGGATGCTTTGAAATGAGAACGGCAGGGGAAGATGTGGTAGCGGTAGCGCTGAGGCGTAAAGGGTGACTTGAAGCTGTAGAGTGTAAAGCACGAGTAAGGGGGAAGCGTTAGGATCGAGTTTCTGAATGCATAAAGATAGTGAGTCCCTTCAGCCCGTGCCGAAGACGGCCAACTTTTTTGAGAACGCGGATCTCAATTGAAACCGAGGGAAGACCCTGATTCGGCAGTAGCCGGGAGTAAAGCTTGAACTTTACTCGCGTTACACTTTGTCGCCAATTATAGCAAGTGCCTGTGCCTGCCACGCAGCATCGCGTTGTGTTGGGACGTCGTTAGTCTCGTACCAAGCCGTCCACGCGTGGACGGTCTTGGATCAAGGTAGGGGTCTGATGGGGTGGTTCCCCGATGGCTTAGCCGAATTGCCTGCCCTAAAGCAAATTGCACAGCATATTTACTTTTATGGTACTGTTTGCGACCGGCCCTAAGCTAAAAAGCCTGCCCTAAAGCAAAAGCCGTCGACGTGTGTGCTACTTTCCACTGTCTTCCTCATTGAATTAAATAATTTAAAAATCAGATTCGGGCTCTCCTAGGCTATGGCTACCACAATAACTACTTTGTAGGAGGGATTGTGGTTGTGGTTGTGCCAAAGTAGCCACCCCCGAACCACCTATTAAAACCCCTACCTTGATCCAAGCCCCTCTCAGGAAACGCGTCAAGCTGTTTCCTAAAAGGGGATTGGTATGAGCCTAGGGACGTCGTCAACATCGTCGCCTCGGCAGGCGATAAGTTAGTCACGGAGGGCACAGAGCCATCCATGTCCACAAGCCCTCACTTCGCTCGAGTACGGCGTGGTTTGTGATGCGCCATGCACGGCGCCGGAGCACACAGCCTATTGGCAGCTTGGTCTGGTCGACAACGTTGTGCAGAAACCGGCTTACATGATGGATAGGGGAGCTGGAGGCGGAGGATGGGATGGGGATGGGCTCTGAAGGACGTGTAATCCACTCGCGGCGTATGCAATGGATGCTGGAGAGCGTCCGGCATCAAGGATGCTGTGATCTCGTGGAGGCGTCTGGTCACTCTGGCCTGGTGAGCATCCAGCTCTCGAAATGCCAGAAACTGATGATGAACATGGCACGGCAACTTAGAGAGTTGCACGATATTGATACCGACGCCGAAGACATAAGACGAAACATGACGACTCTCGATGATTCTCGATCCGGACGGTCGTCGAAGCGACGACGGAAGCAACATCCGCAGGGAAGCAGGCTTGGGATGGGCAACGACCACGACAAAGACAATGGCGGGCGACAACGTTAGAGGGAACGACGACCTCGCCGTCAAAACGGAATCAAAACGACTTCAGTGAGCATAGGCATCGGTGCGGGATGTGTTTCGCTCCTGTCGTTGCATAACCTCACTGTGCATCATGCGGCGGGGATGGAACGGACTGTCGAGGGATAAGATGGAGAAGAGAGCCAGTGCGCAGCGCGAAGAGGGGTCTCTGGTGCAGTAGCTGTGCGATAAACGCCGGCAAATCAACCTGGCGCTCTCGAGTACGCCTGTCGGCGACGCGGAGATGGCGAAACTGGCGTTGCTGTGCGAACGCATGAGGGACGTGTGTGTGTCGACGACAACGGTGACATCGACGGTGATGGGCAGGACTAGAGCTTTTCCCTATCCGCTCCCCCAACAGCTGCGCGTTGACTGTATGGAACGAGGATGCGCAAGCAATCACTCTCTTCCTCGCCCAGCCCCTCTTACCCTCCGTCGTCTGGGGGGAGATGGACATATCATCCGGGAACCTGATTGGAGCTGATAGACGTTCATGAAAGATGAGCTCGACGACGTGATCTGGACGATCGGAGCGTGGAAGATGATTTTGAGGTCAGCCTCACTTCTACCACAGGGAGAAGGGCTCAGAATGAAGACGCCGATGCTGACGACGGGTCACGGTCTTGAGCGAACGACGAGCATGTGTCGTGTCGCCAGCTGGAGACGAGGACCATCTGCGCTCGGCGCTCGGGGTGTGATAGACTGGAAGTCGACAACGTCGGTGAGATGGGATGGGCAAGAGCCAATATCATCGGACGAGGAGAGGGGGGCGAATTGGCAACTCGAAGATCGACGGCGGCGACTAAGATCTGGTCTCGACAGCCAACACGTCCCACATGCATCTACGCAGTCCAGAGGCGTACCTCGAGGAAGAATATACGCGCGGCCTACCAGGAGCCAGGCCGGCGATGGTAACACGGGCTCCCTGTGCGAATGCATTGGGGCCGAATGTGTGTCGACGACTGCAACAGGCCACACCTGAGCAGACGACGAAGACCCGAAAGGGGGAGGGAGAGGAAAAACGAGAGTGAGAACATCCGTTCGTCCGTCGTCGTTCCGTCCGTCAACGCGCGGCGGAGGAAGGGTCGTTTCGACTGCAACCGAAGAGAAATCGGCAATTATGAACTGGACAACTGCCCATGGATCTGTATGACAGTGGGGGCGGCGACGAAAGACGCCGAGTTGGATGATGCGATCTGGACGATGAGCGTGGAAGTCGAGGTCAGTCGCAAGGAACGGATTGGGCGACGACGGCTCACGGTCTTGGACTGGACATCGACGACGTCGAAGGATCAGACGACTCTGACGAGCAAGTCACATCGCCAGCCAACAGCAATGAACGAGGAGAACGCAGTGAACTGGCAACCTGAAGTCGGAGACGACGACGAGGAGATGCCAGTGGGCTAGTGGGACGGCACGCTGCACGCGGCCAACTGTCAAGCGACCCCAGCATGCCAATCTGCGAAGGCAAGGACGGCTCTTGTGGAAAACGCCCTGGATTGGATGCACGTCGACAACCACGGCGATGGGCTGGACTTGAGTAGACGGCGCGGGAGCCATCCCCTGGCCTGTCCTCGTTTCGCAGCGTCGACGCACATCTATGAGGGGGACAGAAAGGATGGGGGCGTTTCGATCGCGAGTCCAATTGGCATCAACCTCCGTGCCAGAATATACCTACCTACCTACCTACCTACCTACCTACCTCGAGCGACCCGCTCGCAATGTGTCGATCGACTCGTGACACGCGGTGGCAGCATTGATATTGGAAATTTGGGAGAGAGGTGAGGGGAAGGGGCGAGAGAGAGCGGAAGAGAAAAGGGAGAGTGGAAGAAAGAGGAGAGTGGAAGAAAGAGGAGAGTGGAAGAGAAAGATCGAAAGAGCGAGGGAGAGTGTGTGGAAGAAAGAGGAGAGTGGAAGAGAAAGATCGATAGGTTGGGGACAAGAAAGGGACGAGAGGGAAGTGGGGACAAGAGAGGGACGGGAGAGGAGGGTGAATGGAAAGATCGGAGAAAGGAGGGAGAGGTGAGGAGAGGAGGAGAAGGAGGGAAAGGATGAGAATATTAATGACTCTGCCAGCGCATATGTATAAAGCTTTTGGCTCCAGCGTGCATTGCCTTCCGGATTTTTCGGGAACCCTCGAGGTCTCGAGCCTAGTCTCCTTCCAGAACATAGCCTGAGCGGATAAAGGTAGATAAGGGTTCTAAAAATGACGACAGCGCTCAGCGCGAACTCAGTGACAAGCGACTCCGGTTGCGGCATATGCCGGTGCCGCCGAAGCATCCACGCGTTCGTTCGCCATTGCCATTATCGTCTAACCCTTCCCATATCTATAGGATATCTCAGACGAAGCAGAGGTTGCACCTGAACCGGAAATAGAAGGGCTGAAGTACAGTCCAAGAAATCTTATCCCTCTCACGCTAATCGTACCAATTTGTCGAAAACAACAAGGAACGTCCTCTCGCTGCCAGTGATCAAACGCATGATGACGCTTCTGGTGGTGTTGAGCTTCGATCAACAGCGAGTTGATTCACGGATGTCGCAAAGTTGCCGTCGTTAGGCCACTGGACACGAAGAGGGCTTGTGATGGACGACGTTTGGACGTTGCTTGTGGGTTCGGAGAAAAGCTGGAGAAGGATGGCGAATGGCGTCCCGGTTCAGGAACATCGTAATGGAATGCTAGTTGGGGCGCCGGATTTGTGGGTAGAGGAAGCATACTGGAGGCGATGTCTATGAGGGGTGAACAGAGCCGCAGAGCCGCAAAGGCTGTCGGCAAGGATGATTGCGTTCGTCCTGTGAAAGCAGAAACAGACGATGGCGAGGTGGTTACGACGGTTATACCGACGCGGAGAAAGATGACGCAAACGTTATGGGAGGTTGAAGCGTAGGTAGAGCGAGGGCTTGGTGAAAGCTTGGATGTTTTGAAATGAGAACGGCAAGGGGAGATGTGGTAGCGGCGGTAGCGCTGAGGCGTAAATGGTGACTTGAAGCTGTAGAGTGTAAAGCACGAGTAAGGGGGGAGCGTTAAGATCGAGTTTCTGAATGCATAAGGTAGTGACCTTCAGCCCGTGCCGAAGACGGCCAACTTTGAGTCAAACTTTGAGAACGCGGATCTCAATTGAAACCGAGGGAAGACCCTGATTCGGCAGTGGCCGGGAGTAAAGCTTAAACTTTACTCGCGTTACACTTTGTCGCCAATTATAGCAAGTGACTGTGCCTGCCACGCAACATCGCGTTTTGTTGGGACGTCGTTGTCGATGATCGTCAACATCGTCAACACCGTCCCCTCGGCAAGCGACAAGTTAGTCACGGAGGGTACAGAGCCATCCATGTCCACAAGCCCTCACTTCGCTCGAGTACGGCGTCACGGTGGTTTGTGATGCGCCGTGCACGACGCCGGAGCATTCAGCCTATTGGCAGCTTGGTCTGGTCGACAACGTTGTGCAGAAACCGTTTTACATGTTGGAGAGCGGAGTTGGAGACGGGGGATGGACTGAGGATGGGACGCCGAAGGAAGTGTAATCCACTCGCGGCGGATGCAACGGAGGCTGAAGAGCGTCCGGCACCAAAGACGCTGTGATCTCGTGAAGGCGCCTGGTCACTCTGGTGAGCATCCAGCGCTTGAAATACGGTGTCAAGCCAGCAACTGATAATGAACATATCACGGCAACTTATAGAGATGCATGATAGTATACCGACGCCGAATACATAAGAAGAAACATGAAATCTGTGGATGATCCTTGGTCTGGACAGTCGTCGAAGCGGCGACATAAGAGACAACCACAGAAAAGCAGGCTTGGGAGTGGTGTCAACGACAACGACAGCGACAACGGCGAGCTATGATGCTCGAAGGAACGACGAACTCGCTGTCTAATCGAGACCCAATGACCTCCATGAGCATAGGCGGCGGAGCGCGATGTGTTTCGCTCCTGTCGTCACACAACGGTGACAACCTGCCTCTGCAGAGTTAAATCATGCGGCGAGGACGAAAAGGACCGGAAATCGACGACGGGGAAGGGATAGGAGGGTGAAAAGAGCCAGTGCACGGTGCGAGGAGAGGTCACTTGTGCAGCTAGCTGTGCGATGCACGCTGGCAAGTCAACCTAGCGCACTCGAAGCGCATGTCGGCGACGCAGCGATGGTAGAACTGGCTTTGCGCTGCAAGCACATGAGGGTCGAGTGTGTGTCGACGATGACGATAGTGACTGGCAGGACTTGAGCCTGTCCCTATCCGCTTCCACACAACCCGCGTCGACTACGGAACGAGGGAGTGCAAGCACTCATTCTCCTCCTTGCCCTCCCCCCTCTGTAAGTACCTTGCGTCGCCTGGAGAGGGGATGGCATCTCATCCAGGACCGAAGCCGGAAATGAAAACGATGAACTTATTATAATAAGTGGAGCTGGCAGACGTTGATGAAAGTCGAACTCGACGACGTGATCAGAACGATTGGAGCATGGAAGACAACTTTGAGGTCTGCCGCACTGCTGCCACAGGGAAACGGGTTTGGAATGAGGACGCCGACGCCGAGGACGGGTTACGGTCTTTGAGCGAACGACGAGCATGTGTCGTGTCGCCAACCTGCGACGAGGAACATCTACACTATCGCCGGCCAATTGAACCAGGCACCTCGTGTAATGACCTCAGGCTGTAAGTCGACGAAGGCGACGGGATGCGATGAACAAGAGCCATCGCTAGCTGATAGCATGAGGCGAGAGGGCAGTGGGGAGAGCCGGTAGTCCGATGTCAATAGCGGTGACGAGGAGATGGGCCTCTGACGAGTATGCAGTCCTAAGGCACGTCGCGTCGCGAAGAGGAGGCACTAGTGCAGCTGGCTGTGCACTACATCCGACAAGTGACTTTGGACGTCTATCTGCAACGCAGACCGACGATAGTAAAACGGCTGCCTGGGCGAACTCAGGGATGTCAAGTGCATGTCGACAAAGGCATGGACGAATTGCACTTGAGCATTCAACGCGGGAACCGAGAGGGGACTCCAGGACGTAAGATGAAATGTGGGGGAGGGTGCATTGCCAACGCGTGGCTGTTATCCGACTCAGACACGCGATGGAGGATGGAGGATCTTCAAACGACCCTGCGAGGCGGCGGCATTGCAGTACTATTCGGTTGGGGCACCGACAACGTTTCAGGCTTTCATTGAAAAATCCCTCTCGGCCGTTACATTTAGTTTGGGATGGTTCAATTCTCTCTCAACCTCGTCATTTGATGAAACCTCTTTGCGATCTTCGCTCCCAATACACGGCGCGCAGGCCAAAAAGCAAAAAGGTCGCCGAAAGAGCTGACTGCTTCGACACGGGGAATCACAAATTTGGCCTAGCAATCCCCGTCGTCTTCGATATTGGCATTACGGTTTAAGACTTTGGAAGTGAAGTGGCAGCAAAATTTGGGAGGCAACCGGACGCACTGAGCACCGAGTACCGACAAAATGAAGTGTTTCAGGGATTGCGCTTTAACCATACAAGCGATGCCTCTGCAGCAGCAACAAGAACAAAGAACGGAGTAGACGACTGAAAACAACTCGATAAGCCTTCAGCGCTTAAGCCCAAGAGAGTCCGAGAGGTGGATGGCCCAAAGGACATTCTACGTGAAGCGGGCCGAACTTTTCGAACTTTTTTCAGGATCTCGAGTCCATCCGGACGAACATCAGCTCAGAGTCTCGGACATCATTACCTTGGGCAATTCTGACACGAATGTGTGATGAGATTGAAATTTACTCCTGTGGTCCGAATCAATCAGGCTAGGGCGCGTAGGGGTTGCAGTAAAAACAAATTCTTTCCTTCCTTCTCGAATCTCGACGATCAGGATCTCAGACAAACTTTAGCCAGACAACCGTCAGTGCTTGACAATCGTCTGCATTCCGGTCGACCTACGATGGTATTCTCAATCTACACGAGGCGAGACAGACTCAGGCGAGGATCGTCGTCGTCCCTTCCAAGCATGACTGTTTTGCAAGAAAATGGACCGCTCTTGAGCCAATGGCGAGCTCGGACTTCGTGAAAACCCGTGTCTTCGTTGTACGCGGTTCAGCGAACGTGAAACCTGCTGTCTTTTCTCAAGCTTAGGTTCATCATGCGTTAATCCAAGGGTAAACCCTCTGAGTTCTCGCTTATGAGACAATCAAGATTCGTCGTGGTGTGTACCCCCTCTCCCCTTTTGTTTCACTCTGGACAGTTTTCTAATTTGCGATCAAAATTAATGAAAGTTGTGGGAATGCCCATCCTGGCCACATTCGCCTTGTCACTTCCACCCAATCCAGAGTTCGGAGCGAACAGCAGAAACCCGACTTAAAGAGCGTTTGGTCTCGACTATTTTGTCAGGACAACACAAACACGGTATCATACTGCGTATAGCGTAGCGTAGGCCACACTTTAATGGCATATCCCGCTTCACTTTTCACGGAATGCTAATGTTTCTGATTCTCTGGTTCACAGGAGTGTCTCCTACAGTTGGCGAAAACTTTCACGATAGCTGACACGGGTCGCTTTTGGTAGGGCCGGGGGACTCCCTCGGGCTTGATTACGATGCCTTTCAAGTTCTCTGAAGGAAGGATGGCCATCATGCAAATTTTATCTGAAGGCGAACATAGTTGGAAAAAAGGTCTTTATTGTCCACTGTCTGGTAATCTACCCGAATTCGTTGAAGTATCCCAAACCTAAATTTGTTAATGGTAAGAAGTATGCCTTCTCCAGATCTTCGACGTCCAGCGCTCACTTTCCCTGCCAGAATTCCGTATAGTCCCACCACGTCTAAGAAATGAAGGCAGCTTACCGGAACCAGTGCCCGATCGTCAACAGATTTTCAGGCGCGACGTTCTCTCCAAGTCTTTCATAGGACTTCAGATTCTTTGACCTTTCTTCAACGTCCAGCGCTCATGGCGTTGGTCGAAGTCCGCGCCTGTCATTTCACCTCTTCTATAAAGTGTGGGCTGCTCTTGAGCAGGTGACTCTATATGCACCTTCGTTCCCCGCAAATATCTTCAACGATGTTCACAGATGGCAAAAAAAAGTCGAAACCGAAAAACGCTTGCCCGTGCGATCCTTGCAGGCAAAGAAAACAGCGCGTGCGTGCATTGTCATGTCGTCGTAAAGATATTTCCTGACGTTCTTACAGTGTGTTGGCGTTGCACCTGCGATCTGCGAGCACTGTTCAGAGAATGACGTTATTTGCACGTATGGAAAGTTTACGGTTGGTTTAGTCCTTTGTGTGATCGCTCTATAGATGATGACCAAAGTAATCTAGACAAGCGATCTTCAAGAACTATCGTTCCTAGCCTACGATGGTGTGGAAACGAGTTTTAAGTACGCGATTTCATCACATGCGATTGTCTAATTCAAAGCTATCTTAAATATTAGAGAAATCCAAGACGATCCTGCAGCCAAGGACACGACGGAGAAAATTATAGTCCCGATGGAGAGTTGCCTACCGGACGCTATTTCGATCAGCTGGAAACGTCACTCACAGTCATTACCCTACGACATTCGGGACCTAAACGTCAGGGATTTCATTCTGGACCACGAATTTCGCCGAGCTCTCGCTGTATGTAAAAAACGCCGACTGTCTGAGATTTTGTTGACCGACAGCACATGTATGCTTTCGCAGGCCGTTTTATCGCACATCACTTTTACCACAGAGGAATTTGCGTTAAAACGAACTGTGTCGAAGGACTGGCTCAAGAACGGGGTATTCAATTACTCCAAGAGAGTTGACTATGAGGGCTTCAACACTAAAGTTGCCGCACACGTTGTCATTTCAACTGGCATTTCATACAGTCTCGGAAGCCTAGAGTATCTTGACCGGGTATTGTCGGTGAGAGTCGTCATCATACTCGAGGTCGTTGGTGGGTCATGTTTATACAGTTCTACAGACGTTGAAGGATATGTATACCCTTGCGTCAATGCGTGACGGAAGTGTTTCCAAGGCGCCTGACAGTTCTGTAATATGTATTCCAGGTTCCGAGTCGCAAGTCGTAAGTCATGACACTTCTTTACGTTGTATCGCTGCCCAAACAATTTTCCTCTTTCAGTACCAAATCGTCAAACCCGATCCGTCGACAGGAGGAAGCTCCCACTCGCTGCCTATGCAATCCTATCAGCACACGGACGAGCAGAGTGACGGCAACCACGGAGCACGTACCGTGGTGGTACTCAGAGCTCCGACTGAGTATCGCCAAGGATCATCGGTAGGCATTTATGGATCATGCATAGATATCCACCAACGAAATGTTGGCATCACACAGAGCCAGGGTGTCTCCCTTTGGCAAGTCTCTTCGGCTGATGAGAGAACTTTGAAAGATGAAGGGGATGTAAGCTGCCTTTTCTATCGTGACGCTTGTCGCGTGTCTGAAGCAATGCGGATAAAGGTTGTTACCGAGTACGATCATGGTTCAGTCGGTGACGGTGCGATGAGGGCGAACGGTCCTTCCGATGGTCTAGCTATATCCACGGGCATTCGACCCGACGTCGTCCATCAAAGCGAAACGTCCGGCGAATATGTAAGTGGGATTTGGCGGCTTCAATTCCACCTTTCAATAACATACTTTATAGTCCCGAAAGAAAAATGAAGAATGGTCCAAGTATGCGAATTTTGGCCTCGATCGTTTCAGCGGTTCGGATAGCGGGATAGCAACGAACTGATTCTGTTCCCCGGGCCCCCAGTTCCTTTCGCGTCGGCTGGACCATAGATTTGTACATGTAGATGAGACCGGTCGCCCCAGGTAATCTGGAGGCATCTCGTTCTTACGATTGCGTGCAACAACTGTACATTAGATTTATTAGAAATATAAAGGTTTCTGTTCAAACTCTCATTACCGGTGTTTTTGCGTGTCGTTATCGATGAGCGCATGAGACGGAACTTCGAACTATAAATTCTTGGGACAGAGGGTGGATTTGAGCGACGTACAGAAATGAAAGGGAGATGATGGACGTACATATAGCTTCACGTTAGGAGCTTTGACTATGAAAAGTTCAAATCTTGCGCTGCATAAGCACATGAACTGGTAAATGAAGACCTCGCAAGCTTCAAATCAAATAATGCGGTGAGAATCGCACCTTCAACGGACACTTTCTTTTTTCTTCGACCTAATCTTTAACCTTGAGGACTCGAGGGAAACTCCAACCATGTGTATCCATTATGATCCCCTTAACACTGAATTCCTCTTAGCGAAAAGCACGTATAGCGTGTACTTATCTTAGATTGCCAACGTTGACCCAGACCGCCATCACGATCGCTCCAAGTCTGCTTATCTCTGTTCCGAGCTCATCAAATATGCCTTTCTTCTTCAAATCATGCCTTGTAGATTCCAGATGTCCTGGGCGTGGCCCAATAATCGACGGGGGCTTTCCTCTTGTCTATTATTGAGATCGAGAAGCACAAGGATCCGCAAGATCGACACAATCGAAGGATTTTCCTGTGTCGTTGTAGTTAAAATTCAAAAGGTTACACTGAGATGGTCCCTGGAACGTTACTCACGAAAATAGCGCCATAGTTTCATCGTCTCCATTCTAGACGATTCGGGACGACCGAACTGAGCCGAGCACGAGTGTTCGGAGGGCATCTTGAGATTTCGTCGTCAACGTGATCATTTTGGGGTTAAGGGCACTCCAAGGGTATATAGTCCAGCCTGAGCTTGGTCAATCCTTCTACATGACTGCTATATATTCGCTAGGGGGTTGGAGAAGGGTCAATATTGCACAAATGAACCTGGGGACGACATACTGGTCAACTTGGAGGATTCGAGTTCGTCTTGAAAGATAGTAAATCATATGAGAATTGTTCAGGATACTCGATGAACGTCAGAGTTGACGATGATGGTCTCTAAATGGTTCGTTCCAGGATTCCAGGACCAGGATGGAGAGGTTTTCGTCTTGGATGTAGGGGCTGCGAAAAGTGGTCGATGCGAAGAATTCGGTTCCCGATTTCCAGCTCCCGAAACGGCAACGATTTCGGCGGATGCACTCTTCCTTCCTCTTTTCCTTCCATTCAACAACGACGATGACCTCCTCCTTGTCTCCAATATCTTGACCGTCGAAACAATAGCAGTTCCAAGATCATCGAAAGCCACCGCGATAGCTTCAAAGCTGTTCATCCGATGGAATTGAGGAGATGGAGGTTGGAAGACATCGTTGAAGGCCGTAGGATGTGGGCGTGGCCAAGTTCAAGCCGGGGCTTTGGGGGTGCGACTGAGTTGCTGCGAGAGACTCAGAGAGCGAGATAACGAGAGAGTTTAATGAAGTGTCAGCTGCCGATTCTTCCCTGTCACGAAGGGAAGGATGGATGCTGAACGCTGAACTCAGCCTTGAAGCGCCGCAGGTTCGTTACAGGATGATTCCGCTCGTCCATGTTTCATCTTTCTAACCTACTCAGAGACAGATGGCAGACGGTGCCCTTTCTCTACACCATAGAAATTTGGTGGTGGTGACATTGCTTGGGCCACATCTCGAGGGGATGCCATCGCCAACATGGGAAGCGAACACGCACTCCAGCGCTTCAATCACTGGAATCAATCTGCGAGCTTTCTTGAGGCTGTTGGATGGGGGAGTAAAGAATGCGAGGTTGTGATGGAGGTGAGTGTTGGACTATGACCTCTCGTCGACCCCAGTCTTATGGTTTTGCGACAGCGCGATCGCTGTTTGCTTTTTTCGAACAATAATCATAACATTAGTGAGTATATATATTCGTGCAAGATCATCGAATAAATCACTTACTCGTGGACATTCTCTGGTGAAAATTGACGTTGCTCCTCAAGTGAGCTGTAAGCGGCGTTTCTAGCTTGAAGCCGACGTCTTCATCTTCAAAATCCAAATTATTTACGGCTCGAAGCGCATTGATGACTGATAGAAAGTGGTTGGCTTCCTAGTGCACCTGACGTAGGTCTGTGTCTTCATTGAAACATTCGAATATTTTATGTCTAACTTCTGACAGGAATGACATTTAGTTGAAGTCGCATTCGGCGAATGACCGACCTCAGCCTTTGAAGAACCGATTGCTCGAACGCCTAATACTTTCTGGGTCGCGTCCTCGATTCAGAGCTCTGAATGCTGCTATGCCTGCTGTGGAGCCAGGAGAGCAAGGAGCTTGGTTGCTACCTGCGAAACCTGAAGAAGCTCAGAGTTCACGACTGACGTCCAACATGGAACTGGGTTAAAGTTGGAATTTGGTAAGAAAATTCATGGGAAATTCATCACTTTTACCCACCATGCGAAATAAGTCCTTAGGTCTAGGGAAGTGCTATCGTCATTGGTGGGAAGCCTGAAGACTCCAAAGTTTTTCCTGGGTCGTGAAAGATGTATGTTTTCACAAATTTTACAAAGAAAACTGTTGATTTTATCATTCCCAGTTTATTTTTCTATTGGCTGCACTGTCTCCCTTTGTCTATGACCATTTGAAGACATTCGGTCTCTTTTGGTGGTCCAGATGTACAGACGGAGACATGCGTGGACATATTGGGGACGATAGGCGGTTTCGATTTAGGCACGAACACGAAGCTCTCCCCTTGACCACGAGCGCAGAAGACTTTCATATCCTGTCGTCGCCAGTGCATTCACTACACGAATGGCTTGATTCTCAAAAGAAACAGGCGCTGCTTGAACTCCCTATCGCCTCAATGAAAACGGCGAACAAATGTTATGAGGCTCCGGTCATGAACAACCCGCCGGAGGTGCGTCGATTTTCGTTCCTTTCAACGTCTCTGCTGAGAAAGATTAAATATCGCTCATGTTCGTCGACGATCTGTAATGATCTGTGCAGGCGATCGTACTAGATTCGTAGCGGCGACGAGTTCGAATGCAACAATCGGTGCTCATTTCAAGAAGACTCGTATGTGACGATGACTCGACCGGCTACGCGATGGGATTTCCGGCGTAAGGTGGCGTCCGCCGTTTCAATGGTAAAATGAGGAGTTTGCAGAAAGAGGAGTAAGCGGCGGATGATATGGTACCATAATCAAGGACGGCGAGCTGGAGATGAAGAGGTTTTACTCGCTTGAACGGCGGATGGCTCGCCTTCGCTGGCGGTAAGTCTTTAACATACATTTCTGGTCTCGCTACATAAACTCGCCCATTTGACTACTCGTTGCAGTTTCACATAACGAAGCCCCACTGCTCGTCGTGGATGGGTAAAAGCTCCAACACACGCAACGCGAACGCTCGTACGAAACGTGCCAACCGCTGGCCGTGTGACGGTTGCCGAAAGGCTAAGCGTGGGGTACGTACTTTGCCTTGCCCGTTTGGCACGTAACTGAGGGCCAATGCTTCAAGTGCGATGGCGAAAACGGTCAGCCCTGCTCGTCCTGTGAAAAAGAACAGTGCACGTACAGTAAAGTAAGTCGTTCATAGAATCACTCATACGATTCAAGCCTTTACTTGTAATCCAGCCACCAACGAAGTTTATTCCTTATTATACGCCTCCTGTTGGTATCAAACGGAGGTCCGTGCAGAAGAGTACATCCGAGTGTACTTGCGAATCACAGTCATCCACGACGGGTCCCCCTGCTCCACTATCACTTGCTCGTGAGCCGAGCGCGACTTATGTGTGTCGTAATCAGAATGTCTCTTTGTCGCTGTATTGACGTTTCTCTTTTCAAGAATGTCTTCTTTGTTGGACCTACGACGCAATCGGGTGTCATAACGCAACCTCGAAACCATATCACCTTTGATGGGCGACCAGCAGTACTGCTCGCAAGTGCTACTTGTATGGGAGCGCATACTTCCCAGCGATCGGCGTCTCAGAGTCACTCGGTCGGCGTTTCTGGGTCGAGAGGCGACTTTGCCTACAGCTCTTGTATGGAACCTAGATTTACAGGGATCGCAAACGTCCCTCCAAATGGTGTCAACAGTGAAAAGGGGGTTAATGGTACCGCGCTCAAAGTGCAAAGCTCGCCTTCGCACGTTGTAGTTCTGAAGAGAGGTCGCCAAAACGTGTGTGTTTCTCATGATCCTAAAAGTGCAGTGGTTTACTCTTCCCCTGCTTTATTTTAGGACTCGAGCGCTGTGCGAGATGAAGTCTATGCAAAAGCAGTGATGAAAGGCCTGCACGACTATGCTGCCCAGCAGGAGAGAAATGGATAAAGCAGGGGAATCTTGTTATCTATATGTTCAAGCTAGTGCCAAAGATCATTAGAATTAGAATACCTAGATCCGAAAATAAAGGTAGACGGCATCATTGCGAATTTTAATTTCTTTTCTTTTGCGATTCGTCTTCGTTGCTTTCCTCTTCTTTTCAAAGAATTGGAGACAATGGGCCAATGGGATGTTCTTTTGATTGCCGCTGTACTACAGTCGAACCTGTCATAACCCATACCTTTCGGTGGATCCCAAAATCTATGGGTTACCATGGGTTGTGGACTACCAGGAGTACTTTTGAGGGAGTGAAGGTGGTTTGGTGGACCCAAAATCCTATGGGGTATGGGGGATTATGGTTGGCTACGGGTATGGGTTATGACAGGTTCGACTGTAGTGCGGCATCCCGGCCATCTGATCTGCATCGCTTTCCGGTTCAAACGAACTTCATTTTGAAAGTTCATGACACGATTCTCATTGATTCTCAACGCTCACTGTTTCCATTTACGCCTCGAAACTCCTATTGCTGTTCGTTGGTCACTCACATCTGAGAGGCAATCCTCGAAACCCCACCCGACCGAAGCGGCGAGCTCCGTGCGACGACGAACGCTGGGCGTTGACGACACGCGACTTGCGCATGGACTCCTTTCAAGTTGATGTTGAAGCCGCAACATAGTCTACCCAGTGGATCGACCAGGTCTCGACAAGTATGAACTGAAGCCTCCTAGAAAGCGAATCTTCAAGTTGAAAGTATTGAAAGTTTGAAACGTTGGACATGGTAGTGGGATTGGTTGAACGTCCTTGGATCGAGGGAGGTACGAGAAGTACTAGTTTCCATGATGTGAGCATTTCGAATTTAATACTAATCTCATTGAACTGATGGATATCCTTCTAAGGGTATTATCCATATACATCACCTTCTAAGGGTATTATCCATATACATCATGCCCTATTGCGAGGATGTCTGTGGTACTCGAGAACATGCTATGGTTTTTATTGACTGCTTATGCATCCACGGTCGCGCCTACCTCTTCCCCATCTTTGGAAGCTCTCGTCGATCCGAATAATCGTTAACTGGGAGCGAAAGGTGCCTACGAACTTCGGGCTATAAACGAATACAGGAATCGCCTCATGCAGGGTACGAGGCAGGCTATTCGCCTGCGTGGACATAAAGGTATCTTACCTGGACCCATCTTTGACCAATACCGCCGTCAATCCCCCTTCCAGGCGTGTTGAGGTGCAGCAGAAGGAGTGACGGAGGCTCCTAACGATTAGGAAACTACCGCCTTCGCGCTTCCTTCTGCTAACCAGTCGTCTCAGATCATCGTGTGACCAGACAACAAGTCGCGTTGGTCGGATAAAAGAGGGGGTCTCGCGAGACTTTTTCATCGAGTACCTCGTTGGAAGTGGGCACCTTCGTCAAAACCGCAGACGATCTCTACCGAAGTGCACGGACTTATCGTTTGGAAGAATCCTTCGATGCCCAATCTACCGTCTCCTGGAGGTTCGTTCTTCAACTTCCCTCCTCGTAGGATCCTCGGACTTGATGAGCGCCCCACCGCAACTCACGATACGCCAGCGAACGCGCTTGCACCTACATGTAGCTCCGTTCCGTTTTCGGCGAAGGCAGTGCCAGTCCAAAATGTGCAACCACCTATAAAGAACCTTAGGACATGCTTTCCCTCTCAGCGTAATCGCTATGATTGCAACATTGTAATGTGAGTTTCTCTCTTATAATGAGAGTTATCCGAATTCTCTACTGCGAAACATTCTTATCATGAAATGCTAGACCAAAGAACCAAAACTCTTGGATGTTTGAGCCTCTGAAGACGCTCACGGTTCACGAGTAAGAATTACTTTTATTATTCATTACATTTGTTGACGCAGTGGGGCAGCGTCAATTGTGATGTCAGGTGGCTACCGCGTACTCACCCCGAAGGTCAACTGTACTTCGAAAGTTCGCGACGGAACGGTCGATTTTTATACCTCACCGAAGAGCATCTCTACGAGGAGAAGAATGTTGATGAAATCGAACATCTCATTGAGGTATTCGAGAAAAAAGCGGACAATATTGGCGCGGAGTTGCCCCTCCAAATGGAAATCTTCTTATCGCTCAACGAATGCGGCGAGGATGATGCCTGGCATTATTATTGCGTGGACACCGCTCGTCGATGTCTGTTCTGGGTGGATCTCGTTGACTTGACATGGATGGCTGAAGTTGTTGGTTCCGTCCCCACGAAAGCTCACCTAAGTGCGTTCTGCAAATGTTAATTCTTCCGATAGCCTAATTCTCAAGACATTCAAATCGTAGAATATGGTCTTGATTATGAGTACTGGACTCACGTTGAACACTTCCCTTTCCACCAGACGATTCCCGACAGCCTATTTGATGACATTCTGGGCATATCAGTATATTCCTGCGTCGGTGATTCCCCGCTCATCTACTTGTAGTTTTCTACAAAGCACTCAATACACCTCATAGACACGATGACGTCGTTGGACTCTACATTTCCTTACAGTATAGAAGAGGGTTTAAGCTTGGTGAATTTATCAAAGCACATGCATTGTGAGCGAAAATTCTCGGCAATACAGACCAAAGGAATGATAAAAATTATTAAAGCTTTGAAGAAGACCGGATACTTACATGGTAATACTATCGTTGCGGCGGCTCGATTAATGACAGTCTTCGGTGGGTAGTGTCATCTTCTTGTTCACAGCTGATTTTACCGTTGATTCTGACTTTTCAGTGAACGAGAAGTTTCATCACTTCGCAGGGCAACATGGTGCAAGATTGTCTCGCCATCAGAGCATTCGTGGTGACAAACGGAATAGAACTTTACTCATACGGCTTGTCTCTCCATTCCTATTTTACGCACCAGAATCACATCTATCCTCGCTCGAGAAAATATATGTGGACGAAACTGTCAAGACATATCCTTGGACGGCCTTTGTCACGAAGTTGCAAGAGGATTGGACGCAGCAAGTTTTAATTGTAAGTTTCTTCTCTTTTTCAGCATCTCATTTATTCGTCGAAGCCTCATGATCTCAAGTCCTCTGTACTCGTTACAACGAACGTTCTGTTCCTTGCCGTCCCCGTCGTCCTTCCAAAGAGCGGAATTCCTCCGAATCAGTCCGCGCCTCCAGCCGTGGTCGCGACACAGGTTTCCCTTCTTTTGACGTTGGGGGGCACTATCATCGGTCTTTTATTATTTCACGAGCATCGAAGGAAGGAAAATAGGTCTGCTCAAGCTGCGGTTCGTGTTACCGTAGATTTGACAGACATGTCGTCACTTATGACCCCGCGCTACTAGGCAGACTTTCTTAGTCGACGATCTCATCGAAGCCGAGGACTGGAAGCTCTGGCAATCTTGTACAGTCTCCCCTTTTCTTTGCTCATGTGGGGGTGAGTCTTCAAGTTTCGCTTTCGATTCACGGTTGTACGAATACCCAATATTTACATTCACTTCGACAGGATGCTCTCGTTCCTCGCCGGCATCGGTATTACTTGTTTAAACCTCTCGGTGAATGGCCTTGTGCCAACGATAATATGCGCGATGTCCTTCGGACTCGTATTGCTCATGATCGTCTGCACGGTTCTTACTCAAGTAGAACCGCACGTCAAATCGATGTCGATGCGGTTTCTGGATTTTATTCTTCCGTCGTGGTTGAGCAGGAAACCACACGTGGAAGGGGATGAAGAAATCGCTGAGGGTGATCGTCCTTCCATCACAACTGACTCCGAGTCTATCATATCTGACTGGGTGCTCTGGAGGAAGCCACATGATTCATTTAGTGTGTAGAGGAAGGCAAAAAAGAGGGGTGAGGGGGGTAGCAATGATTTGTAATACGATTTGGAACGACGAAGACAACAGAACATGTACCCGTGTAATATAATACGACTATGATTCTAATTATGAGTAAATCCATTGTCCAAATGTTACCTTTTCCCTCGCTCCCCTTAAAACCAGACATGACGATAGTAGTACATGAGAAATTTGACACTCAAACCGCCTAACAATCAGTGTTCTAC
This sequence comes from Schizopora paradoxa, assembly GCA_001020605.1. NCBI lineage: Eukaryota > Fungi > Basidiomycota > Agaricomycetes > Hymenochaetales > Schizoporaceae > Schizopora > Schizopora paradoxa. The sequence goes on from KQ086007.1 coordinate 85,191, forward strand.
TATCTTCTAGGCGATTCTCCCGTTGGGAATCGAGCGCCGTATTGGCGCCGGGTACTCATGTGCCACTGGCGACAGCCTGAGTGAGAATGAAAAAAAAAATAGAAAGGGAACATAGTACTGGTGTAGTTTATGTTCTTTGTATATGATACTCTAGTCGAGGAAGGGGTCGAGTCCATTGACAGATTCACATGTACTTGAATTTCCAAAACATACTGAGAGGTGAATTGTGAGGATGTGTAAGACTTTACGGCTACTAGCGCCCTATCAGCTCAGACTTCATATCAGCACTCTTATATCACTCTCACAATTATATCGCATTTCCTAAGATTTTCATCTTGGAAATGGCGGTGTGCCCTACGGAATTATTTCTGCGTCAATGGTTTTGCAGCTTCAAGTTGCGGTGGTGGACTCCCAAGCTCCCCGACACCATTTTCATTTTCTTCGCAATTTTCACTAAATTTTTGAAAACCAGTACTTAAAATAGTACAAGCAACGAATTTACCATCAAACGGAAGAGCGCACTTCAGATGCCAGTTTGGAGGTCTTCAAGCCCGGTCAAAAGCGACAATGCTCGGACAATTGTCGGAGCTGCTGGGAGACGCTGAAAACGGACAGATCGAGTGCGGTCCGATTTCAGCATGCATTTTGGACTGTAGCACATAGATATATGCTACAATAGTACGCATGCATACGCACGCGTTTCACGAGTGCGGATAAGTATATGATGAATACAAGCTAATTTATGCTACATTCTGCGCGTCTATGCTGTAATCTTACGAACGAGCACCAGGAGGCTTGCATGAATTCCAATTCAACATGCTATTTTATGCTATAATCCGACAATTAATGCGTTTTGAGAGCGGGCTCCTCGTTCCGCATGTGCGCAAATCTGCTGAAATCGGACGGAAATTGTTGTGAAATGGCATTGTGTTCAGTTGAAATCTGCTGAAATCTGCTGAAATCTGCCTTATTGCTAATGCTCACATCGTCTAGGATCGTCTAGGATCGTCTCCAGCCGTCTCGCGTCAGTTCGGAACCCACCTGCTCGTTTCAGACAGGATCTGCTCGTTTCGGACGGGGTCTGCTTGCGCCAGGCAATATTTGCGACGCTACCTTCCACCGAAACTTATGCTTAAATGTGCTTAAATGTGCGTAATAAATTTGAGTTGAGAGTCTATTTTTTACATGATTGTATATATATACTGACGCGGGCCCGAGCACGCTTCCATCCCGACTGCTTCCCGCTTCCCGCTCTCGGACCCGATTCCGCGATACCGCCGTTCGTGCCCATCGCCGATCCCGTACTCCCTTTTGTTTTAGTTGTTGGCGCCGAGTCGCTTGGCCTCCTTTGCTTTCATACTCTGCTGCTCGTATTCCTAAGAACAATGTAAGTGCTGGAAGCAAATTGAAATGGGAGCTACTTACCTGCTTCTTCGCAGCATCCAGATTATTCCAAGCATCTTCGAATTCTCCCGTAAGAACTTTACGGCCAGCACAGAATTCCAAAGCAAATATGTTTCTGCAGTACATTATTGTCAGTTAAGTTAGAATGAGAAGATAGAGGTACTCACCTTGCGGTCAAAGAAGTTGGAGATGGTCTCATGACGGAATTTCCCTTCTTCAGTTTCTTGTTGCTACCCCCGCTAGACGCAGCGGCTGCATCTTGATTGTTCTCTTTCTCGGAAGAATCAGTAGGCTTGGCGATGGAGGCCGTGTCTTTGGCGGCGGTGGCGGCGGCGGTCCCTGTGGTGCGACGTGTCGCTCTCGCGGGAACGCTTTTCGCTATAAAAATTACAATGTAAAAAGAAAGTATGTTAGAAAGACGCATTCTTACCTTCGATTGCGAGCTGTCGATTAGACTTGGCTTTCGTCGAGTTAAGAGCTGCGTCGGCAGCAGCGCTACAGATACTATCAGATTAGAAAGAACTAAGAAAGTTTGGACGACGACTCACAAAGGATTCCTGACGGTGATGCCAGAAAGTTGCATGCCCGCAACTCCTGTGCTGGTACTACGGTCACCACCTTTGTCTACAGACAAGGTGTACGGAGACGGTTGAGTGAATCGAAGCTCGGAATTTTGTTCGTCGTTGTCGCTGTCAAGCGCGTCAAGGTCCATTGTATCTACATCTTGCGAGAATGTTGGTGCCTTTGGCGACGTCGTATTTAAGTTGGATGTGATAGTGCTCGCTGGGGCACCGAGCGGGTGAGGAGGCGAGGAGCGATCCTCATTCAAAGGCACGACGCCCGACGGCGCGTTCGCGAAGTCGGGAGAAGGGGTGCTTGCTCCCGCGCCGTACTGCGCGCCAGCAGGTTGAAGGGAGGGGGGAGGCGAGGGGCGGTGCTCGTTCGAAGGCACGACGCCCGACGGCGCGTTCGCGAAGTCGGGAGAAGGGGTGCTTGCTGTTGCGCCGTACTGCGCGCCAGCAGGTCGAAGGGAGGGGGGAGGCGAGGGGCGGTCCTCGTTCGAAGACCCGACGAGTGCGTTGTTGGGTGAAGGGACGTTACTAGCCCCACTACGCGCGATGGCATTTCCGCGAGAGATGGGCACGCTTTCTTCCTTACGTCTCCTCTTCAAGGATTTCTGTGTCTTTCTCTTATCAGGTAGCAGGGAAGGTGAAAAAGATCTCTTTGACGGCACGTTTGACGGCACGCTTTTTGGTGGTTGGGTATTGCTTGACGAGCTCGGCTCGTTCGACTGCTCCCGCTCGGCGTATTCCAGTTCGTCGAGTTCTTCCTGTTTCACGCTATATGCTTCAATATCCGACCAGTTGACGTTACGATACCATGAAGGATAAGCTTCCGTCGCTATCTTGATAGCTTTCCAGTTGCCTTGGCAGTATTCGAGCTCGGGATGCATTTGATAGATCTGCTTGAAGAAGAGAATCAGCACGTCCACATCGATCTTTCCCCACGTCCTAGGGGCATCGCCTCGCTTCGCTAACCACCTAAAGCAATGTCTGAACCACTTGCGGATGATAGCAGTTTGTTCTTTCGTAATGAAGGTTCCGTCGATGTTCTGCACAAAACCAAGAATGCCGGTGGTGCTGTCTGCGTTGACGTCCGTGACCCCTTTCTCTTTCAGCTTGTCGTCGTACTTTTTCTTCTCCCAGTACACGATTTGGGGATTATCCTCCTTCCTAGGCTTTGTAGAATCATCGGCGATGGGCTCAGAAGCGGTGACACTGGCAGTTGGCTTCCCCGCGGCGAGGAGTGCGATCATTTCTCTTCAGGACAAGTCTTCGGTCAGTACTTTCAATTCATTTGGATTATACAGCTTACCTCAAAGTTTTTACTTCCGTCTTGCATGCAATGACTTCTTCGCGTAAACTTGCGTAGGCCTGGTTTCGAGCTTGCAGGAGTTCCTCTTGCGAAGCGCTTCCAATGGCTCGTATGATCGCGTCAGAGCTTGCCATCGGGGTATGTGGAGCCAGCAGATTCATAGCTGGCTGTTTATTTAAGTGATGCATTCCCGCGACCCCTAATAACGAGATCGCGGGAGGAGACACGTTTTGAGCAGAGGACTGGTGCGAGAACGAAGGTCAGAATCATGCCATGGTGTGGGATAATAATTACATTTCCGGAATAAAAGTCGGTTCCGAACATATTGGAATTCTGGCCCTGCTGGAAACCGAGAGCGTTCGCTGCGGACATATCGACATCGTGAGGAGAGTTATGTATGGGGAACATACTCGGATGCATATTCTCCGACGAGAGAATAAGCAAGAACGAGAGAGGGAGGAAGAGACGGAGGATCGAGGATGCCAGTGGGGAAGATATGCTCGGAACAATCGGAAACTTACGGGAAGGGTGCGGGACTCCGACAACGGAATTGTTTCTTTTATGCAACTCTTTTTACCGTAGAGAGCAGTCCATCCACTTCGTCGAAAGCTTCGTCTTCGAAATCCTGCTTCACTAGCTGTTGTTCGAGCTCTGGGTCAATGTAAACAACAAGCGGCAATATATTCCACTAATGCGACAATTACATGAAATGTTCGAGAGCATATAGCGACAGCGAAAGAGTGACAATTGATTTACAAGACAGGCGAACGCACTGTCGACGATTGGCAGATGGCGGCAACGAAGATGCTGCGAGTATTTTAACAGCCGGACTGTACAGATCATTCGACCGAGAAATCGCGACCAGCCTCCAGCGCGCGAACGAACTCTGGCAAGATATTCGCGACTTGACGCTTCTCCTCCTGCGTCATTTCCTTGTAAGTCATGGAGAGAGCGTAAAGGCGTCGTCGGAACGCGATGTGCGCCTTGAACAGGGCAAGGACACGCTCCTTCTCCTCCGGAGGGCAGATATCCTTTATCGCCGCCTCCGTGTCCTTGACCTGACCAGGTTTGTGAGCGTGCGTACTGCCCAACCTGCAAGTCTTGGAGTTCGGGTTGAACGCAAGAGTGACGGTGCAATTTTCGTGGTCAATATGGCCGTTGTTCTCGGAAGCGTCACACTCGAGGACTTTGAAGTACGAATCAAAAATCCCCATAGCGAGGTTTTGAGTGCCCGGGTTCCTAATTTCAACCATCTTAAGAGCCAATGCCTTGCTTATCGCCTTGACGCGAATGTTGACCTCAGCGCGCGCCTTCGAACCCGCTACTATGTAAGCCTTCTCCCAGGCCGAGTGAGGTTGGAAAGTGAGCCTGGGGTTCGGGCTGTTCGTGTACCCTGCCAGCCAAGTCACATCCTCGCAGACACTGTCGAGGAAGGAACGAAGGATCACAAAGCCTGGATTGAATTTCTGGGGAGCTGTGAATCAGTTGGGAAGAAAGAGAGTAGAAGTCGATTGCTTACCCCGGTGATCGTACCCTCGAGAAGGCTGATCCTAGGCGCCATATCTGCCCTAACTTCGTCGATCGAGGCACGGTTGTCATCCACTCCAAGCTGTATCGCAGCTATCTTCTGGTCCAATTTCTCCTCCATCCCAGTCTGCAACGCAGCAAACTTCGCGGTGAGGCTTTCGACCCACTCGTCGGCTTTCTCGCGGGAGGAGGTGCATTCACGAATGTGCTCTGCGAACTCGTCCTTCACGACCTTAAGTTCGGTTTCAAGCCGCTCGTTCTCCGACTTCGAGAAAGCCGCTTCTTCCAGAAGCTTGTGCTCGATCCCCTGCAGAGCATCGTATTGTGCCTGCATCTTTCGCATCCTCTCCTTGTGCTCCTTGCTCTCCGACTGCCTCAAATTCTTGAATTTCTCCACGTCATCTTCGTTTGTGAGTGACGAAGTTCGAGCCGCTCGCAAGTTCTCCTGCGTGGTGGAAAGTGACGACTCCGATATCGAAAGCTTCTCGCGAGTGGTGCCAAGCTGAGCTTCGGAGAGGTTAAGCGCCGTCTGGGTGACAGAAAGTTCCTCCCTGAGTGATACGACCTGATTGAAGAGGGTGTCGATGTCCTTGTCGTGGACGAGAGCGACACCAAGCAACATGTCCATTAGGTCACCCGGAGATTTGATGAAGCCGTTGTTGGCAAAAAACATGTGCAACTTGTCCTTCAACAACTTGCTGGTGGACTGGTTTATGACCTCGTTCGCGTAGACCCTGCTGTAAGCGAAGCCTAGGATGGTGTTGATACCGGCCTTCAGCCATTCGGCCTTGCGAATGCGGTCCGCCATGAGATCGTCCAGAGCCTCCTTGTCTTCGGTCGGAGGGATGACGAATGGCTCGACAAGCTCGTTGATCTTGTTCGCGAATTGCGAAGTCCACGTATCAGGCGACTGCGTCCGTTTGAAGACGAAGGGTTCCGATTGCATATGTTCCTCATACTCTTTGAGCGAGACTATCCTTTCGGAAGCCTGCTGGAGAACGTGAAACTCTTCGAACTCGGAGAGAAGTTTCTTCGGCGTGGATCCCTCCTGGAGTAACTTCTCCAGATCGACTTTCGGCGGGGTCGACGACGACGACGCCGGAGCCTTGGGAGGTTTGTTCTCCTTCGACCCGCTTCGATTTTTCTTGCCCTTCTGGGTTTACGTGTACATAGGTGAGTGTATGCGTAGCGTAGTTGGAGGGAACGTCATACCATTGGAAATCAAATTTTAGAGGACGTACACGTCGATCAGCGTCGATCAGCGATGTCTGGGGGGTTTCAGGCGAGCGTCAAAGACAGGCGAGCGAAGTATCGTCAGACCCCATTAATTTTTAAACTCCGATAACTCCGCTTGAATAAAAGATCGGCAGAGAGGAAGTGGGCTCCGGGAATATGGAGACCTCGGCCACAGGATCGGGCTTGTGTCGCGATCAGGAAAGGCTCCGCGGACCATGGACTGGACGACGGGTCTCTCAGCATTTTGGAGTCGAATTGAAGATTCGTTGTATTTATTGCACTCGTAGTAATCGAAATCAAAAATAGTTGACATTTCTGAGCTGGGAGCGTGCTTTGACTAGATAGTATGCTATAGAACGTGTACAAAATGTTTATAAGAATTTTAAACGCCCTCCGAATCCCTCCTCTTCTTTGAGATCCTGGACTTCAGCGAACTGCGATCAGTGTTATCGCGCTTCCTCGTATTCACAGTGACGGATGCGATGCGGCCGTTGTCCTCTTCGGTGAGGAGCTGAGAAGCTAATTGAGGATTGACAGTCACGGTGACGTCGAAGGAAGGGCCTGATGACTTAGGTAGTGGTGGAGTTTCGACCTCGTCGGAGTTTGACGATTTGGTACGTAGAGAGGCCCCCACTTCTGCGACGAGTTCTCCGTAAGTGGTCCTGTATAAGCTAGTAAGAGTACGTAGAAAGTAGGAAACGAAAGATAACGTACTTTAGCATGGCTAATTTCCCTGCCACTTTTGCGTAACTCTTTTCGTAGTGGTGTAGCTTGTCTCGGAGATTGGCGTTCTGTTCCCTCAGCATCGCAAACGACTCTGCGTTCTCTTCTATGTCGAGAGCGATGGCAGGAAGGGGTGTTGAGGCCCAGATAGTCGAGGTGGGACCGGGCGGCAAGAAAGGGTCGTCTGGGAGTTCGTTCGGGTTTTTTGGGAGGTCGATTCCATTGAAAGTTGTTTCGACAGCGGAAGAATGAGTTTTCTCTTCCGAATCATCCTGGCCAGCGCCGAGAGATTTCGTCGGAGAGTTCGGGGTTGGGCTGGAAACTTGAACACCTCGGTTCTGCGAATCCTGGTAATCAATGAGTTGAAAGAATATGGTGATGAAATTAAAACGCACCTCGACACGACCATTTATGAGGTCAGGAGAATACCAGTCAGGTGTCTGACTTTCTTGCATGTAGAACGATTCGTCAACACCGTCCGAGTCGTAGTACACATCGACAGTGTCTTTCGCGTTACTGTTCTTTGCGGAGTCGCCGTCGCTGATTCCCATGGTAACCTACAGTTGAAGTGAGTTTCAAGAGTTAGTAGACCATATTACGACGATGAGTTTAGCTGACCTTACAGTTGTCGTCAGCGTTGCGAACGTCGATGCGAGTCGTCGAGGTGGTAGGCACTTAGGTCAGGCAACTTTGGGGATTTCGTGCTCGGAAGCGAGCCACGCGCCACGCGCGTGGCCAGCGCGTGGCCTTTTTCCAACTGGTTCCTGCGTGTCGACCTGCACTGAAACCATCGACATCCACGACGACGACTGTACGGAATTCATGGAACCAGACGCCAACACCGACTTTTTCTTACTTATTCTACACGCGAAGGCCGAAGAAGCCATTTCGTCGGTGAATCTCGCTTCCCTTCACTTCGAGGATCTCGTCAACACGACGCGACTCGTTGGCTCACTTCTCGAGAAAGCCAAACACACCTCGAACGCTCTCCAAGCCATGCTCGCGACATCGGCGGAGACTCATGCCAATCGTAACTGTGCCGATGGCTTGACCGCGAAGCTCGGCGCATATCACAAGCTCGTCCGTGAAATGGATTTGACGGAGGACGCCTGTCACGACTTGGCTTCGCGACTCGCCAAGTGCATGGCGACACTTGAGACGACCGAGAGGTTTCATGAACCTTTAGTAAATCTGTTCATCGACTCCGTGAGTTATTTATATTTATTCAAAATTTCGCCGCTTGACAGCTTGCTGACTCTGCGAACAGGCAGTATTGTTTAGCATGACTCACGTCGAAGGGGGCAAACGACGGAGGCACGGACAAACGATTGTTGTCGTTGGCCAGTATCTAATCGACAAAGTACAGTCGGGCCTAGAGATCTTGAAAGCGTCGAGTGCGTCAGAACTTGCGGAAATCGGCTTCGATATCCCTGCCGTGATGAAGAACCGCGCTCTCTTCGAGCGGGTGATGAGCGCACGAGGTTCCAAGCATTCTTTGAAGGACCAGTTGCCAATATTACTCCGTTTCGCAAATACGGCGTTCACGCGAAAGCATTCGGAGGAGGAGATAACTACTTTCAATTTGCGCCTTTCTGTGAGTCCGAATGCGTGTCGCGTAGAGCTTTTCTCACTGATCATATTTTTGGGCCAAATAGGGTTATACCTTTCATTTGGATGTCGTTCCGGCAACGTACGTGTATTGTTTTGTGGAAACCTGGAACGAGGCGGCTTGGCCCACGAATGGATTGCAACCTGATGAGTATGCAGAATTGATGGCTTACTTTGCAACTCTCACCTTCTTAGTTTAATAAACATCCATGTATTCCATTCACTTATCACAGGCTTGACTTACCCTGTAATTACAATTGGGATTGAATTTTGGATACTGCTTGAAATTTCTGTTTACATTCATTGGAATCATACATTCTTTGGCAATGTTGGTACAGGTAATAAATATCATGGCATGTTGAACTACCTTCAGCTTAGCAAACTCAAGGCCATGATTAAATGACTTCACAATCTGCAACCACAGAAATTGATTATCAGTGTCATCCAATCCAGAACTTTATAAATTCATTACCTTCAATTAGCATTCTGTCCTTGATGTTCAGGGTTGTTTCCTTCCTCTGCCATTTCTTCTCTGTAGCCACCCAAATATGCAATCTCAAGGCCCATTCTCTCAACCAGGAAAAACATATCCCTTTCTTGTGTATGGGGATATGGAACCATTCCTACCACTGAAAGTATTGATTGAACCTTGATGACCTCCAAATTGGCTTGTCCAAGGTGTTTACAGACTGCTAATGCCCCACTAGACTTTTCAAGCAAATGGGTGTTTGGTGAAGAATAGTTTGCCACAAGTGCAACAGTGTTGACAACTCCCTGAATTTTAATTTGAAAGAAATATTGAACTTCTGCTATTTTCAGGCTGTCATCTGGGGTTGAGATCTGTTTTGCTTAGATAAATTTGAGCAAATATCTAGAATTTCTCATTTACCTTGATATTCCTTGACATTCTAACTTTGTCTAAGGATTTCAATGTCTCTTTCCAAGCTGATCGTGCATTCTGGCCATTTGGAAGTCGAAGTCTTGACCACTTTGTGACTTTCAAAAGTGTATCATCATCAACATCCTCACCCTGCACAAGCATAAAATTCATGAGTGCTGTTCTTTCAGCACCCATTATCTTTCGAGCAGTTCTGTCTTGAGCCCGCAGAAGAATATATCCATTGCCTAAAACTATTGATCCCTGAGGAGGTCCCTTTTCAACTGCCTTCTTGTCAAATCCAGGGTACAAAGCTTTCATTGCATTTCCTTGAGAACGCAGCAAGCCACGCTCTGAGAGGTTTTGGTATGGTTTGCTTGGCTGTTTTATTTCCTCCCCCAGATTTCCAATTGTCCTTTCCATTGTGAACTGAGTGTGACCAGATCCTGGACCGAGCTTTATAACTTCATCACAGAGATGAAGAAGGGCATGAATGCTTTGACGGCAGAAATGAATTCTTTCCGCCTTTTTCTCACAGTACAACAGCTCAAAATTCTTGACAAAGTCAATGATCAATGTCCGTGCTTTCTTAAGTAAGCTGAGCTTTATTGCCTTCTGATGGAGAATTCTCATTGCAACGACAAGCTTGCAGAAATTCTCCCAGTAATTATCTGGAAGGATTGTATGGAGCAAGCCCGGGCAAAGCCCAAAAATGTAAATAAGGTACTCCCATGCTTTGTAATTACTTGACATCTTTTCTGCTGGATTTCTGGGTGCCTTGTCAAAAGATCCTGGGAGATATGGTGTAGCATCTGCCACAAGCTTTCCATGCTTTTGCCAAGCCTCATTTTCTTTCAAGGCTGCAAATGCCCAGAATCTTCTATTATCATTACGATCACATTCAAGAGTGCCTCTCCAAAGGCTTGTCATCAAGTTTGGAATATTGAGAGAGACAAGATGCATAAGGTCAATGGGAAAGCATCCTGGTATGCTCAATCTATGTCTTGCAGATATGCCATGAAAGATGCTAGGCCCAGAAATTCCTGTCATCTGTCTTCTAACAGCGTGTTGAGTCTTTGATTGTGATTGCAAGACAAACTTGAGATTGGTATTGTAATCATCAATGGTCACATGAGAAACCTCTTCAAGTTTCACGCTTGGATGGTTACAACCCTCCACTTCGTAATTGTCTGGCTTGTAATGTGCTGGGTAGTAATTGTTGGCTCCTTCTTTATGTCTTCCCTTTACATCGCAATTTACTCTGCAACCATATGTTGCCTGGTGCCCTGCCATCCCATTAATATCTGGCATTCCTACTCTATCAGCTGTCAATTGAGCAAGAGTTGGATCCGAAGTGTGTACACGTTTTGTTGTTGCCTTCCAGATTTTGAGACCTCCCTCATTGTGGAGAGCAGACACATGATGAAGTCCTGGAAATAGGAAGGAATCTGTATCTTTGGGGTTGTTAGGGCCAGGAATGATACCCCCCGGAATGACATATCTCTTTTTGTACCTCAAATCAGGTGATAAATTGAAAATCACCCAGATATAGATGTGACAATCAGACTGTTTTCCCTTGTAAAACTGAGCTCCGTCAAGAGAAAACATGAGGAGAATATCATCTTCCTTGATAATTCCTTTCAACACAGCTTCTATAAACTCTGAGCCAGACCCAGAATCTTCGAAAGTCTCGATATTGATTGTTGTATTGACATGGTCAACAGTGCTCAATATCTTGGTCATGAATTTCCAGAAGTACTCCATGTCATTGCATCCTTGAACTGTGCGGAATAAGCACTGTAGCACTGGCCCAAGTGGTATAGTGTAGTATTTCTGTCGTGCAACTTTCTTCCTTCCATTAGTTTCAGCAAGTATCTTCAAGTCATATCGACTTTCGGAGCAAAATGGACAGGTCTCCAGTTTGCTGTACCGAGGGCCTGTATATGCAATACAAGAGTTGGGACACATGTCATTTTTGATTGGAACAACACCACTGTGACTTTGAATCTGTCTTTTGACTTGATCCAAAGATAAAACTTCAAAATCATCGTGAAACTCCTGCTCGAGCTCTCGGACATTCTGGTAGGTTTCTTGAGATGACCTTTCCAATATGAAAAAAAGCCTCATTGAAAAGAGAAGTCCCCTGTCATCAAGTTGAAGAGGAGCCTGGATGGGATTCCGGAGGCGTTCAATGACCCAAGGCTCTAATCCTCCATCCTCTAGCTTTGCTTCTTTCAGAGCTTTAATGAACTCCAGTCTTGTCTGTATTTCCTTGACTGGTGAATGATCTGGCATAACAAAATCATCTGCATGCTGATTTTCCTGTCCTTGCTGATTTTCATTGTGATGTGCACCTCCCTGTTCTTCTTCCTCTCCGAGTTCTTCTTCATCATCTCCCTCATCTCCCTCTTCGGGCCCTTCATTCCCAGGATAAATTGGTGCATCTCCACTCTCATCCTCCTCCTCCTCCTCCTCCTCCTCCTCCTCCTCCTCCCCCCGATCCAATTGATCCTGTAAACTACCTCGATCAGGAGCTAGAATAAGATCAATAAACAGTCAGAAAGTTGCTGTGGAGTTGTGCCAGATTTTTGAGATTCGTAATTTACCATTCTCATCTTCATCTTCATCTTCATCTTCATCTTCATCTTCATCTTCATCATTCCCCAAAAAATCTCCACTCCCACCCTGTTCCTCCTCATCCTCATGTAAAGGCTGCAAAAGAAAATGAGCAATGCTGAATATTCCAAAATCATAGAATAATTTTTACAAAAGGTGGATCTATATCCATTTCTTGCAGATCATAATTTTCTTGTGGATCATCATCGGAAGGGGTATTCTAGAACATGTGTTGGTGTAAAATCCCAAATCATTTATTCAACAAATACCTCATGCTCTTGATCCAGCATTTCGTGATCATCATCCAACTGGTTGGCTCCATCCTTCAAGTAATTTTAGTTAGGAAGATTGGTGATTCAATAGGTACATACATCTCTCCCATTTCCTGGCGGTCCTCCCCTCCCTTGCTCTGGAGCAATGTTCTGCCCAGGTCCCTGGCTTGAAGAAGCTCCACCTTCATTGGTGCGGTAATTCTCATGGTTATAGTAAGTGGATCTTGAGACCAGCTTCAGTACTTTACAGTACTTTCGGCAGTTGCAATAATACTCCCTAGAAGCCATAAGGGCTAAAAAAACATAATCAGAAAAACTTGTTTTAGTAATGGAAACCATTTGAACTGGAAGAATAGTTGAGTCAGCAGCCCTCCAGACACGTCGGCAGCTCAGGGGAAGCTCTCCAGATGTGTAAGCAGCCCAGATGCAACCCTCAAGATAAACCGCTTCACCCAGCTATCCAGCTCTGAGAACAATGATCGCCCTCAAGATAAACCGCTTCGCCCAGCTATCCAGTTCTGAGAACAATGGCAGCTCAGAGGCAACCCTCCAGTCGCATTGGCAGCTCAGAGGCGACAATCAAGTTGCAATGGAACCTCAGAGGCGACCCTCCAGAGGCAACAGCAGCTCAGAGGCGACAATCAAGTCGCGTCGGCAGCTCAGAGGCGACCCTCCAGATGCGACGGCAGCTCAGAGACGACAATCCAGAGGCGACGGAACCTCAGAAAGGACAATCCAGTTGCGTCGGCAGCTCAGAGGCGACCCTCCAGAGGTGTCGGCAGCTCAGAGACGACAATCCAGTCGCGTCGGCAGCTCAGAGACGACAATCCAGAGGCGTCGGCAGCTCAGAGGCGACCCTCCAGAGGCGACGGAACCTCAGAGGCGCCAATCCAGAGGCGTCGGCAGCTCAGAGGCGACCCTCCAGAGGCGACGGAACCTCAGAGGCGTCAATCCAGAGGCGTCGGCAGCTCAGAGGCGACAATCCAGAGGCGACGGAACCTCAGAGGCGACAATCCAGTCGCGTCGGCAGCTCAGAGGCGACAATCCAGAGGCAACAATCCAGAGGCGACGGAACCTCAGAGGCGACAATCCAGAGGCGTCGGCAGCTCAGAGGCGACCCTCCAGAGGCGACAATCCAGAGGCGACGGAACCTCAGAGGCGACAATCCAGAGGCGTCGGCAGCTCCGAGGCAACAATCCAGTCGCGTCGGAAGCTCAGAGGCGACCCTCCAGAGGGGTCGGCAGTTCAGAGACATAGCAACCTTCTGAGCACAGCATTGGCACAGAAGCAGTTCTTCAATGATGTCAGTAGCTTGGAGATGATTTTTTAGAGGCATTGGTAACTCACAGGGACAGAAATTGGTAATTTGGAAGCCTCCCCATCACCATTGCATAAGGCAGCATGGCATGATATATGCCCTTTGTGAAATCAAAAAGTAAAATATGCAGACACTTACCACTAATTGTACAGTGACAGGTGAAGATGAGTCAACTATGCCCTTTGATTGCGGGTTTATAATTTATATTCATCAGATAGATGCAGATAAACATCTGAGAAATGAGACTCACCAATGGAAGAATTTATAGTACTCGTTTGGAGCCCAGTACTATTTGGCCGAAGGAAATTCCGAGATAGTGCAAGAAACAATTAATATGCAAGAGGGGCTCGATAATGAAGTGGAGATATAAACAAGGTAATTTGGACTTCTGATTTAATGTCAGTATTCCCAACAACAACCATTGGATGAAAGGAGAACTCACCGAAGTGGGATGATGGTGGTACAAGGACAAGATGCGCTGATCTACCCTGCCACTGCGAAGTGCAGCGTTATCGATGCAATCACGCATACACTCTCGAAAGCGTACGAGAGGATTATAAATAGAAAAAATGTGATTTTCTATTGTTTTAGAGGATAGCACTGACAAATGAACTAAGAATTGTGATATTTCTACGGACACGAGTTGACAAAACAGACCTAAAAAGAGTATAAAAGAAAGGATGTCAAAGAAAGACATTACACTCGAGCAAACAAATGAGTTGCGTTGGGAAGCGGGATTCGCCAGACGACGCATGTCTATTATGAGAACAATACAACTGTTTGCGGGAGGGGAGTGAAGGAACAGACGCCGAGGGGGGGGGGGGGGAACAGAGACGTATTTTGGCTGTCGAAGATAACCTAGGATTGACAAACTAACAAAGTAGATCAGTAACGGGGTAAGAGAGATGACCACAGATTGCGCACATTGAGAATACAACAAGTTGTTCGAATGCCGAAAGGAAGCGTACGTTCCCCTCGCGGAAGACGAGCGGTGGAAAGGTACGCGCCGAGACGAAGGACTGGATCGCCGGCGATGCTATCGAGCAAAGGGAATTCAGATGAGAGCAACCAAACATGACTTTATAACATACCACACCAGTCCTCGAACGATCTTATAAGATCTTAGCCGATGACGCGATGATGCACGTCCGAGTCGTCCGTGTACCACGAAGAGAACGAAGCGCAAATTTGCGCGCAGGTCGCAGGAGCCGGTGCCAACAGATGTTAACAGATGCCAGCATAAACATCGCCTGTGGGCGGACGTCGTTGCCTGCGTCGCAAGCAAAACGCGACTGCCGCTCGCGCTGCTCGGTCACGAAAGCAGCAGATGGGAGCAGATGGGATCGGACGCGTTCGGACGGCGGGAACTTGTCAGCGGGGGGACACTCGTCGCAGACAGGGGCAAGATCGTCGATGTCGACTGCAAGCTCGACGAAGGGGAGTCGTTCCCATGGCGCGTCCAAAACGGGATATCCGCGCTAAGATTCCGTATGCTGGGATCTGCTCCCAACAGCTTATATTGTTATTTTTATTATAGACAAAAACTCGTACGATTACAGCAGATCCTAGCAGCAGTCCAGCTGCTACCTCCGACCTCTCCTCCGTTTCGACGATCCCAGCAGCTCCGACAATTGTCCGAGCATTGTCGCTTTTGACCGGGCTTCAAGAGGCAACGAGGACTCGGCAATAATCCAAATTCCCATTTCATCCGCGGCCCGCTCTTCCCAGAGCCCCGCGCCAAGGAGGACACACGTTGTCCTTGTGCGTCCGCCCCCGTCGTCGGCTAAGAAGAGGTCAATCGCAATTTCGCCTTGAAGCCTTTTGCTCTTTCGACTTCTATCTTGAAGATATGTCAATTTCTTAACCAGAAATCAGGTTGCGACTGACAACTGTTCGGGAGTCGATCACGACTTCAAGTTTGACATCGAGGCGCCTGTTTTGACGGAGAGTTCCTTAGATAGGTTCAAGACCGATGAACTCGAAGGCTTGGAACTCTTCTCAGGCTGGGTATTCGGCGGGTACGAGGTCCAGCTTTTAAAGGGCGACATTGGATACCACGACGCTGTGCCCTGTATTCAAAACCCCAACTATCCCCCAACGTTCGACGCTGAAGTCGGTCATCTATGTCGACTTAATCTGAGCCTGCAAGGATTTCTTAGTGCAGTCTTACATCGCGATTTGGAGTTCGTGAACCTCTTCTTGAGAGAAGACAGCCATATGGGCATTGGGGATATGGCACGATTGCTACCTCGAAGGGTGTTCGTCGGCACGTCGATATTCATGGATTTTGTAGCTGGAAGTCCGTTGTGCGGTGTCTTTGCGCGCAGGGGTACCTTTGAGGCAAAGAATAAGGGCAGAGTACGTTCGATTAGTTCTTCTAGAATGATTCTTTACTGATTTATCTTGCATGGGACAGCAATTATCTGCTAATTTGTTGCTGTGTTGACCTAAAGAATGTGGGTGAGTCGGTACGTTTAATTCTAAGAAGCTATAGGAACTGTACTGACCTTATGAGAAGGCA
The DNA here is from genome assembly GCA_001020605.1 of Schizopora paradoxa. Classification (NCBI taxonomy): domain Eukaryota; kingdom Fungi; phylum Basidiomycota; class Agaricomycetes; order Hymenochaetales; family Schizoporaceae; genus Schizopora; species Schizopora paradoxa. The sequence continues at coordinate 101,168 of KQ086007.1, forward strand.
CATTGTTGCGATTCTTGCGAACATGAATCGCAAGCAAGCCTGACAATTTTTTAATCTTCCCCGACGCCAAGACGGGTATCAAATTTGACGTATGGGAACCTGATCAGCTGAGGTATGGACGTTCCACGTCTCTTCTTGTTTTATCCATTCTTAAGCTTCGCAAATTTATGGAAAATATGAAGAACTACCTGATCAAGGATTTCAGCTCAAATGTTTTGCGAAACAACCTCACGTTCGATCATCTTCGTGTTTCACTCACCCTCTTCATCGATATCCTGGGCGGCAATATTCAGTCGTTTTGCATGATGTCGTCTGGGATAAGGAGATAAGACTGCAATAAAACCCTTGAACCAGAAAGTACTTCGCGTCATCAAGAAACAGGCGCCGTCATCACATGCACGGTCACGGTCCGTATACATCTCTTGATCACCGACGGTATGTCCCCAATCTCAGGATTTGAATATATAACAGCTTTATATTTCAATTTTAGACTATTAAGCTCCGGCTTTCAAGGACATCATCAACACCTTTCCTTCGCCGACATCTTCTCAGAGACTCTTGCTTCAAGTTTGGCGGAATCGGCAGCTGCAGCGACTCGACCGGAATATTAATGGCACGAGCCCAAAATGCACTGGGTTCACATCGCCTTGTTATCTTTTGAGAACGAAGGGTCTAGGACCCTCAGATGATGCACGGGTGCCTGGGACTCATATAGCAGTACTAGAAGGAGTGTCTAGTGCAACGATGAATGGGTGCGCGATGAAAATTCTGTAATGGTGAGACCATACCACTGGTAGCGTTCTGTTGCGACATTTTACATACTTATTTTTCAGCGATTTTTCTAGAGATCGATGAGAGAGAACCACAAGGAACAAAGTGGAAGATCGAGAGCCGCCATTTGTCATCCAGTCAAGAAGCTCTTTTGTGTCGGCCCATGCACTCATTTCGTAGGCTCGCCTGATCCACGTTTCCTCTGGAACTAGATTGGAGGACATACTGTCGCGTGGTAAGCATCACATCATGCACTTTCGTTCCCTCGCTCAAAGTCCCCAAGGCGAAGACTGCTGTATCTGGGAAGACTATCCAGGTTTATAATCTAGAGGAGTACTCAAAGAGGGCATGATCGCCTCAATGAATGCATCCGAGTGAGTCCCGATCCTTGAGACGCATCTTATTTGCTAAAAGGCTTCTATGGTGCTTACTGCCACTTGCAATTGATCGCGGAAACGCGAAATTTCGTGCGGCCCTCGGTGCAAGTCGGAAGCACTCGGAAGAATCGGAGCCTTCGCTCGTTTTGGTTGGCAGCCTTCTTGGTCATCCCGGAAGTAGCTATAACCGAGTTCCCGAGTCGTTGCCATACGTTGCCGGGCAGTCGGCACGCGACGGCTCGACAGAAATGGGAAGCAGAAATATTACATCAGACATTTCGGTTTCTGCCGACGGGCATCGGTCCTTTGGGCCGCTGGGCAACGAAATTTCGCGTTTCCGCGATCAATTGCAAGTGGCAGTAATGAATTCAAGACACTTTATGCTCGGTCATCTTATCCTCCGCCGGGAATCATTTGACTGAACGTGTTGACATTTGGAGGTAGCCTGTCCTCTCCTTGGCTTCGCCATCACGGATACTACTGCCAAATTCTTCCTTCTACGCCGTCAAGTTATTTTGGGCTATATCCAAGGCGACTTTGCCCTGAACCTTCGACTTTTGCAACTTGACGGAGTTACAGCCGGACGCTTCATTCGGACTTCTTCATCATGAAGGCGATTTCAATATAAAGCAGGACAGAACAATGCAGCGTCAGCATATGTGACATTCTTTGCAGAAAGCATGTCTGCTTCGGAAGCATCTCGCACTATCGCTAGCCAGACTCCTGCCCTTGCTTCAGAAAAGATAAGGCCGCCTAAGAATAAGTCTCCTTGTGACTCTTGTTCCCAGTTGAAGCGTCGGGTGCGTTCATATAATTTTTATTATGAAAACCTTTGGTTGACGGCATTCAATGCAGTGCGTGGTGACATCTCCCGGGGCAGAATGTTTCCATTGCAAGAAAATGGGACGCATTTGCATAATTTCAAAGCGTGACCATGTACGCCCCTACGATACTAGTACTAATATCCTGTCGATCGATACAAGCGATTAGGAGCAGCTCGTCGGAATATACAACGCGAAATGGTACGAACCGGAGAAAGTGAAAGTGAAGTACGTCCCAAAAATGTTTATAAGCCCACGTGGATGGTGACATTGTTTGTGTGCTGTTATTCAGGCGCTCTTCGCGTAGCAAGAAGCTTCAGCGCGCCCCGAATGGTGATCAGGGGGTGCGCACCTCAGCCTCTTTGACGAATCAGGATCTTTCGCCCTCCGCGACGTCTGTCTCGTTTTTGGCGCAGGGCGGTTCAATTTCGCCCATGCAAATGGATCTTCCAACAAACACGTTTGAAGACTTATCGGTCTCCATTGAGCCTGTTTTACGCCTGTATTATAATCTTCAGGAGGTTTGTCGCGTTCCCTTTTCTGATACGCGCGCTAACATATATTACTGCGTAGTGAGTAGGCATTTTCCCAATGCGCTTGAAAGCAGAGAGAGCTTAGAAGTTAGACTGCGTGGTGACCAGGGGGATCGACGATAGAACAGTACCTTCTCCGCATCCCCGAGCAGTGCCTCTGACGCGCCTGAGTTTATAGCATGAGAGATAGAGTGATAGAGACCAGTAAACGTGCTTCGTACAATGCAATATAGCTATTGTGGGGTGCTTCTGGCGGCGATATAGATACGCTCCTACGCCGGTGATCTTTAGCAAATATTAATTATGGTTTGGAAGATAAGATGATGTTGGGATGAGAGATCCGGGGTGAACTCGCGCTGCACGCATATTGAAATTGACGACATCTAAATAGCGTGGATGTTAATTTATTGATTTCTGTTCATTTCATTGCTCCATTCTCACATCGTTACCAGCCTGGAGTGGGCCATCGCATGCGCGTGGCAAGGACCGATTTGCTTTTTAAAAATGCATGTAGTGCAAGGAGCACACCGGGTACTACTTTAGGGCCAGTTTATTTTTTCTTTCGGAAAATACTTCTGTAGCAAGTATCAATGAACGGATTCAGCTCAAACTTAGTGAACACACTCTTTGGAGCATATACAGCCTTTCTATACTACACGAATGCCATATACACCCATAAAGATGTAACTCAGAGCCGACTGCACCTTAGTTTAGGGCCGGCTTATTTTTTCTTTCCTAAATTGTCTCTACAGCACTCCAATCACGGATTACAGTGCTCAAAATTTGTATGTATGCTTATGAAGTGATCCCCTCCACTTCTTAGAAGCAACTTGTACAAGAAGAAATGCACAGGTTGCCTCACATACAAATTTCATAGATGCACCTCAGTACACACTTTCGAACGAGCCCATTATCACATGAAACTGCCTGGCTGCTCAAGAGATATGAGCTTTGCATGTGTGGTGAGGGAATGCAGGGACAAGATGAAGGTGAAAGACAAGAGACTGTGCAGGAGGGAGAGTGGTGAGAGGTGAGGTGACGCAGCCTGCGGAAGTACATGGGCACAATTTCCCGCGCTCTGACGAAGCAAAAAAGCGAAGAAGGTGTGCATATATGCTGCACCAAATATTCTATATCTTCATTTATTTTGGCCGCTCTTACATGAAATTTGGTAAGTATGGACTACGGCATATTGCCAACATGAATGTGCAATATTGACGCTTAGGAAACAAGTTCAAATGCTCTGTGATTTGTTTTGCTGGGCGCAACTTTCCGCGACTATTGTGATTGATGTATCATGCAGGTGTTTGCAAGAAATTCTGAGCCTTGGATAAGGTGCAGGATGGCTCATACAATGTATCTGTGCCATAAAATCATGAGCGGGTCAAAAATTGGTGCTGAAAACAAGTTTACTTTGAGTTTTTTTGATACTCTGAGAGTTTTATATCAAACTGTCAATCTGAATGTAGATCTATGGCTCTGTTGCATTGCATATAGCTACTTCATGTACTTAAGAAGTTGCAGACCTTTGTATTGGAATTATTAGCACCATTTTGCGATGCCAAAGTAGTTTTTTCTTCAATTGCTCCTGCAGATATTAACTAGAAAATGTCTTGTTCAAACCAACTGCACTTTGTACAATTTACCCTGATAATACTGCTTCTACAGCTATAGAAGTAGTACCTGAAGCTCCTCACCTACGCTTTAGGATGGTACAGCCACTCCGTTAGCCGCTGGAACCCGTAGGGCGCTGACAAACCAATGCACAGCCACATGGTGGTACTTCGACAGCTCTCAAGGTCTCTCATTGATATCAAAAATTCATTCATTCTTATTACAATATGCTGCACCACAAATAAATATAGCATAGATACATGAAACAAGATCAGCAGGGGCTCACAGAATAAAAGCATTTTTGAAAACTGATTCAGGGCGGATTTACTTTTTTTCGGATACTGTTGACAATGACAGGGTGGTGTGTAGTGTCAAATTGAGGAATCTGTTATCACAAAGTGTCTTTAATATTTTACTCCCCTGATACACTCAGCAAAATACCAGAATCGTTCCTGCCTGTTGCGCGCGGAGCATGGACAACTAACTGTACTTCAGGGCCGGCTTACTTTTTTCTTTTGTAAGAAGACCTCTACAGACTGCTTGAGTCAACGGATTGAGGTGAGATTTTGTAGGTATACTCTTTAATGTAGTTGAA